>JAVFBZ010038895.1:9287-24668 GCA_032466195.1 Katharina tunicata
CCCTGGCTTGGATAATATATCTCTTAAATTGTTAAATAGTTACTCATAAAAAGTGCCACCTTGAGTTTTGGAGAACGTCAACCTTGTCTCTGAGTTGACTACGCTATTTATCTCAAATGCATCTTGACAGCTCGAAATTGCGGATGCGTTTGAGTTTAACAAGAGCACGGTTGTTTGGAGGTGACCAATATTCTGGCAATGAATGCTATTATAAAGCCCCAATCAAAAGGCAAGAGATCATGGACATGCTGGCGATGAGTTGTGGCTTGTAGCTTGCTCGTCTGAGCATTCACGCACAAATTGCTCTTGGAATAAATTTGAAGAGAAACCCACGATCGCTATTTCGCCACTTGTTAAATTTCTCAAAATCTCATCTCTATTCGTTTAATTTATACTGCGGTAGAGATAACACGCCTAGACGGTCACCAATGGAGAAATTTAAGTTAAACAGCTAATTTTTACCATATAAAGTAGAGGGCAAACCATGGACCGATTGAAGCATTCATGTGGCAAATTGGTGATCAGACTGTCTTTGACCGGGAGGCTAAATCCACGTCGACTAGTCAACGCCTTAAATGGCAGAATACAATCGGCTTAATCCCAACATGCAAAGGTGTGAAGTTTTGTGTTACAGCATGTTGTCAAACAAGAGAATGAGCTCTATGGAAATACTTCTGGGAAAGGTCGACCAAACTTCTTTCGCCCCAGGGCATTTCAGCCAATTCAATCAGTGGGCAGGGCCATTTTGATTAGAACACAGTAGTTTGTGGGTTTTTAAACCCTTGTTGACACGGCAAAGATTAAAGCCGCAAACCCCAGGCTTTACCTTCCATTATTTCGTAATCCCCCCACGACAACAGTTTCCGTATTTGAAGGAGGAGCATTCGGTATCTATTCATTTGAATAAAGGACAACGAAAACTGTGTAAAACCTCTACTGAATGTGTATTTTTAAATCTTTAAACCTAAACCCTAAAATTAAACTTTTACCCTGATTTTAAGTCTTTCTTTTTTAAGCGGCATTTAGAAGCTTTATACATAACCAAGAACATGACTTAGATGGAGTTTCAACTCCTGGGTATATTGATAAGCGACATTTCTAGGCTTATAGGCCGAAACGTCGCTTATCAATGTACCCGGAAGTTGAAAATCCATCTTAGTCATGTTTTTGACTCCGCATTAAAAAAGGGTCATTTAGTATTTATCCATTAAAAAGACGCTCATATCCATACCCGTTTTATTAAATACCTAAATTTGTCATTTGCATGAAAGTTAAGTCCGACACACAGTTATAAATCTGACAACAAAACATCCCCTCCCCATGTGAAATAACATTTGGCAAATTGAATTCGATAGGCAATAAAACCGTGATTAAAATACTGTTATAAACATTATTTGGCGTAATGTACTTCTCAAGAGTATAGTATGCAGAATAAAATTTATACATTCCTTCAAAAGTCCACATGATGAAGGATATGTAGGCTGCTGTTGTTTATTTGCTAAGAACTAAAAGACTACTTAAATGACTGTTCTTCACACACGAATTGATAAATACAAACTATACCAAAAGTTGTCTATTTTCAGATAAAACTGTATTCTATATCGATGCTTTCACAAAACCAATATGGAGTGTTGGGTGAGCTGGAGTAAAACTCCTGTCCAAAGCACCCTAGACAGGTAGAAATTGTTTTATATTTTAAAAAGTCAGCCATGACAACGAATGTGGAATTAAAATAAAATTAATGAATTCGCAGTCCATTTTCTGAAATAAACTGAAAACATAAAACAAATCAAACATTTCATTTTTAGAAAGAAATAAATGTTTCTTGAAAAAAGATGCATATTGAGATAATCTAGAATGCTCTTCTAGAATCATTTCCGGATTGCGGGATGTGAGAATATAGGCATGCAAGATTAGGCACTCGTTCTCAGCTGATTATTAATACTATTCTGACGTCATAGGCATTCACGTCACATATCACCTTTAGTCTAAACATTGTTTTTTAATCCCTCCAACAACTGTTTTCGTAATAAAGGATGGGAAACGGGTATTTATTCGTTTGAAAAGGGGTAATAAATCCTGTTTAAAATAGGGTTGAATAACTTAATTGGGAGCTATAGAATGTGGGAAATACTGGGTTTAACTCCAACCATTGTATATAAAGCCAAACATCAACTGTTGTAATTCGGGGCGGGGCTCTGGGTATTTATTTACCTTGTCTTCCGAAGCTACCGAATTTGTTATTAAAGCACTATTGAGATTTTCGAAACGGTATTTATTTTAAGCTGCGATCCAATTAAAGCAATTTCACAATGATTCGGTGTTTACCTGGATGTGATCTATAACACAAAGGGAGATTTGATTTTCTCACCTGGTATAATACCCAGGTGTGGGAGACCTTATAAGCTGTTATGTAATACATGAAAAAACTAAATCCGCAATGTATTTAAATTAAATTTTAATTTTAACTGGCTTTTAATCACTATAATTACATGCGAATAGAGTTGTCGTTTACACATTCAAAAACTGATTCTATTTTATCTAACAAATACTGTTCTGTGCCGTTGCTTCATAAATGGTTTGACAAATTCACCTAATTCTTTATTCTTTATGTTTTAATCGATTTGTAATAAAATACATATCAAATTGTGGTTGATACCACAGACATACATGTAGTATTCTTAGATGGTGTACCGTTACCATTATGGTTATGGTATCAACAACGTTTTTATATGATTTACATGCCTTCGTTTAGAATGTTAGAAACCAAAGGGAGGAATAAATCTGGATCAAGCAAAAACTATGGAAGCCTGATACGGCCATATCGAGCTGTAAATGTAACCACTACCTTAAGTGAACAAAAAATACAAAATACATAAACCTTCATGGCTTCCATTTAAATTCAGGTATCGTCTGTATAAAGTTGTAATTATTTAAACTGTGTGGATTTTTATTTTTTCTAATATATGAACTACTTACATGAAAATAAATTAAATGACAGACACATGCTTAAAGTATATTCTGTTTTATTAATTATTTGTAAACAGTGTTCAGTTCGTCGTGCAAATTCGAAGCAAATGCGCCATCAAATTCCTATGGTACGCTCATCAGCTTTTAAAGGACAAGTTGACCGATTTTCGAACAGATTTCACTATTTTTTATGCGTATAATTTAAAAGACATATGCCAGTATTTAATTGGCCCCAAAGTCAGCATAACGGAAAACGAGCTATTTCTTTATATATCGGTGGTGACGTCAGTCGTTCATATACACAACATTGTTATTAATACGAGCATATACAAAACAGCTTTTTAACTGCTGAAATTTAACGGGTTTAACTTAAGTTTTATCTCGCTAAATAGTATGGACCGTCCTGTATAGTAGCATAGAACCGATAGAACCGACTATAATATGTAATTCCATAGAGCTGATATTAACGAGAATAATTTCACATCACATTTGATGTAATATATTATAATTTAAAGCTAAAGTCCGCAAAATTAAAGCCAAACAAGTAACAAATAGGATCGAAAACAGATAAACGGATCGGAGGGCTTCAAATAAATTTCATGTTTTCAGTGAGATCAGAAATTGGGAATTTGTGCAATTTAAGTAAATTGGAACTAATCATATGACATTGTTACCTTTGTTTTCAAAACTGGTGCGTCATATCAATGCCCTGTGTCGTTGTTTTAAGTTACCCGTGACCACAATTGTGACTATACGTGTATCGGACAACCTATACGGATAAATAACTACAGTAAAACCCCAACCAAACAAACACACACTGTTATACATATATGAGTGAAAAAGTTCCCGATAAAGGGCCAGACACAGTAATCAAAGAAACAATGCCCTAGTGCATCCACAAGGTGTGGGTGTCAGACAGAGTTCGTTTGGTGTAAAATCAACAACAAATAATGCAATTCATCATTCAGATATAACGATAGAGACATAAAACAAGGCAATATATCTCCTATATATGTGTCATAAACGTCTGGGCCAACACGTAATATAATAAATGATACAACAAGGTCATGGAGTACTTCGAATGTGTTGTAGAGAACATCGCAATTTCAGGGGTAAATCGTAATAACTTATAAATTCAAATACCAACATATTTACATTTGAAGTATATCCATTTTTGTGCTGTTAACTGCTGTCTAACGTTAAATACGCAATTATTAACAGAAACTGTAGTCAAAAAACAGTTATTTGTTTGTTGATACCAAACCCGACAATAGAAACATCGGTCGTGGATTTCAAGAATTCAGGCGTTTAATTGACTTGCAATAGGGGCGGAGTAATACTCTACAACAACATCCGAGTCGTCTAAGAGATTTTGAAGAGGGCGCCCTCTGGTGGGGAACAAAGAAACGATTAGCTGACAGTATCCGAAAAGCTCTTGATTTGTAACAATGATCGTGTATTTCACACCATTATCTGGCGATGACAGACTGATAAAATCGCTGCCTAAGGCGTCTCAGAAGCTATTTACGGCTAAGAGAAATTCGCTTATGTAACAAGACAGTGGTGAACATGTCTTAACAGGCGTCGGTTCAATAAAAGTGGCCCGTGTTGGCAGCATTTTACGCCTTACTTAACACGGCACAATTAGCGCGATGATTAATCAAATACTTAATCGATGTAATTTTCTACTGATTGAAGAATTGTACGTGCTCTTGCGTTACATGGTAATGGCGTAACAGAAAATCACCATAAACGCGAATCGACACACTTCGCTTCACCTATAAACAATAAATATAGTACCACGCCAGCGGCTCCTTAGTCATGCAAAGTTGATTATTTATTAGTCCGTGATATTATTAATAGCTTAAACAGAGGCTATTGTCGTTATGCTTCAAACTTCCCAAAACATATATAAATGTACTATTAAATTCAGTGATTAAAGACAGTTTCCAGGCAATCACTAACTAAAGCACATTAACTTACAAGTCAAAACAACTTTTAAACTCCCTTTTCTGATATAGTTAAATCCAAGATATCATGCACGGCGATAATTTTAGATAACTAGCTTATTAATCAAACTAAAGCTTGGTAACTTTCAAATCAAGAAAGTTACATTCCCATTTTTATTGTTTAATCCAAGATTTCATGCAAGGTGACAACATAATTTCACATCGTTCTGTGAACAAAACAAATGTATAAAGTCACCACTTAAATTATGGAAAACAAAAGGGTAAATAGAGCACGTTATTAAGTAGAACTTTCGACTTTTTGACGCATAAGCCTTCTTCTACCTTGATACTTGATTTAAAAATATAAAATAATGTGTTAATCATACACTCGTTCATTACTGTTAAATATTTAAGTGTTTTTAAGATGTTTTCGTTATTTCTCCAAGTTTGGATTTCCTGGATTGTCACCCTATCCCTTAAACCCAGTGAGTTTCCTTCTTACGAGATAGTCGTGCCAAATCTTGCATAGGAGATTTAGTATTATGCCAGCCGTTTTAAATTCTGAACAATTATCAATCTGCAATCTGCCTCATAATACCAGAGTGTATCGGGCTTATTGCACCTTTATCCCCAGTGACAGCAGTACTTGAAGATGCGCCACACCCACCTTGGTATTTATTACTCGATGGCACGTCCACTATCTGTTACCGTTGTTTTGATGACAGTTCAGTGTCATCTATACTAACGGTTATTCGTTCAATAGGACGTTATGAGAATACAATAGATGGACAGTTAACACTGTTAGAGTCAGCCACTCGATGTAACCGTAAACTACACGAGTGTCAACAATTGGAAAGTCCCTCGTCAACGTCTTGGCTAAGTCTGATTTTTATCTTCGTGAGAAAGGTCTGAAATTACCAAACGCGTTTAAAGAATCTCTTGAAACTGTGAAATAATAATATCCGTGTCATGCATCAGCGTAATTTCGATATTAGAATCTAATGATGAATGCTTGATTGGTTGAAAACGGTCGTCGCAACCTAATCGAAACGTTGCGCCGAAAATATACCAGAAGTTGACATCCACAATATCTTATGTTATTCTATCTGGATCGACTTAAATAAGCCTCTAAAAGAAGATAAATATTACCTATACCGCTTTCTCTAATTGTATCAATTCACACGGATTATCTCTAGAACAAAAAACTGTAAAAATTATTCATGTCATATGTTAAATAGGAGTGTTGTACTATTCGGTAATTTTAACTATATCTTCCAATAAACTTTCTCGCTTGTATTTCGTTCGACTGATCGAAACTTTGATAACTAGATGAGTTTCGTTGAAATTTTGGGGATAACTATCTGAGAACTGCAGGTGTTTCGTCGATATTTTATGGATGATTTACTGCGACAGAACGTTACCAATGTGATTGTTATAATAATGATGTTACAAAAATTTATTTCACACATGGCCCATTGTATAAAAATACATTCGCATACAATATTCATGTGAAACAGATCTGTGTACACCTTGTATTTTAAGGGTTATAGTGGACGTCGATGTGGGCTTCTGTGAACAAAAGTATCCTAGCCAGTGTGTTATCTCGTGTTGACGGGTCCCAACACTGTCACTTTATTCTACATTAACCATCACTTGGTGGTATCAGGGGTACTCTTCATTGTGGATTTCACCTTAAAGCTTGTTTTGCCACCAATTAAGGAAGATTAATCACCTTGGGGGTCCCGCGGGTCGGATCGACTTTGGTCAAGCTTCTAGAAGCATATGGTGATCCCTAACGACGACATAAGCCTGACAGACGACTTAAGCGCGGGCTAATGGTGAGACCAAGCACGAGGTTTATCGCCTTGGCTCTCTTTACGAGAGTTAATTCCAGTACCCAAAGCTCAAGACCTCGATTTTAACTCATTTAAAACAAAGGCTGCTGGCGCTGGTGTGATTAAATCCGATAAATAAGACCAGGATCTTTAGCCTAATATGTATCAGTCCACGTGTCTTAACGCCAGGTACTATTGTGTTGCGGAATAATCAAAGGTGCGCCCCGCAGAATGGTGTGCGCGTACATGTTCCCATCAATATGCCACGCACGTGGACAATTCCCCAATCACAAAATATCTCACCTAATCAGAGCATATGATACTGTATTGATAAATTGTCAGAGGTTATCAGGCAAAGCCCCAACCAGGTATGTTTTGAAGAAATTAGCATGTCATGAATAGACATTATTTTTACCTGCATTAAAGACATATGGTGGGGAATTTTCAGTTTTGATCTGAGCTCCCATGGGACTGACACAAAGCAGCGGATACAAATGAAATCAAAATTGGCCTTCAAATCCATAATGACTCTCCTTTCGATCGCTTACCTGACCAGCGTGTTAAAGAGCCTCTAAATTTCCCTTGGGGTCTATTTCATACATCATGTAAACTGGTCCATAAGAGAATTAAGATGCTAAGATAATGCCTGTTAAAACTTCTGAGCTCTGATATAAACGCAGGACAGGTATCAAGCTTTCCCTTGAGTAGGCCCATTGTTTCGGCCACTCACTTAGTGTCTTAATTGCGTTGAATCGATGTAAATTACCCGCGTATTAAGGTGTTTCTATTCATTGCAAACAAAACCAAAGTATAAATAAATTTCTTTGCAATAGTCAATCGGAAAAGTTCATTTCCCCTTTTCATGAATAAATTAAAGCTCTTAAGACTGCCGGTAGATCTTATCTTGGCAGAATCGAAACTAATACGACAGGTAACTTTGTGTTCATCGATGCAGGTAATTCGGCGATAGGCGTTAGAACGAATACATTACGGGAATAACCTGACAGAAAATGGACAGACGAGGAAACACCTTGGGTGTGTTGATGCCTTTTGGTTGGGCATTGTCTAATACCTTTCTTACGATCGACTCTATTATATCTTAGTGAGAAAGCAAAACAAAGGCTGTCGATCACGAGCTGGGAAAAGTGGTCGAATTTATCAGGCGCCCACTTCCGATTCTGTAGCGATTTCCGGTTCTGAGACAAGTTACGTTTTTACATCTGACCTCTAGGTTTTAATAAATAAATGTTCATCAGTGTGATGGAAAGGATATGAAACAGCAGAAAACGTTGTTTGCAGCGCGCATGAGTTATTCCAAGCGCACAGGTAAAATCCGTTTTTCGATAATTGTTCAGGTTTGGATTTTAATTACATCTCATTAAGGTCCACAGAGCTATGTGATGTAGTGGCGAGTAGTGGTCCCATTCCTCGAGGCATTGTTGTGTCGTAGATAAACGTCCTGGCTGACTTGCGGTGTAAGCTTACTGCAGCGTGCTGATAAAGAAAATCTATTGGAATTACTGTAAAAAGGAAGAATTAATCATTTCTATTCAGAACAATGAACATACAATGACACAGTATCAACTTAAAAAAAAATCTTAAACATTATTCAATTCCATGTCGGAAATGTCCCTTTATTGATTGTATAATGAAGGGAAGGAATCTGAAGTGAACGTTAAACAATTAATAAATAAATGAATTAATACAACAACTTTAAAATGTAGTTTGAAAAACGGTATACTTTACTTCAAATGTTGAAAAGTTTATATTTGGGTGTATAAAATAACATTACTGGTATAGGTCTAGGGTTTACATCAAATCTTCTTTCTTTCAGTTTTCCGTACGATAATGCGACTAAATGAAGGCTTATCGTTATTTTATTAATTTTGTTATCATTTCCAACTGGCATCGGTATTGGCGCATGCAGTTCTTAGTTATTAGAACTATGCGCGCCATTACTTTGCATTATTTTAAGTCAGTAAATCAGTTAATATTAAAAAGTATTGACTTAGAGTTTTAAGTGATTATATGAGTCCAACTGGCATCGTACCTTCAAGTTCTCATCACGGGAATATCTTCACAGCCAAACATTGTTGATTTTGCAAGTGTTTTGTCATTTGTTTGTTCATCTACAAAGTACGGTGTTAAAGCTTAGCTGATGTTTGATGACATAACTATCATTTTAAAATAATACAAATAGTAGTTTAAATTTCGTTTGATCGGGAATACAGAGAAGATATGAAAACGACAAGATAATAGTTGTCTGTGAAACATTTGTTAATACGTTACGAAAAAGTCAATATTGCTGAATACAGGTTTTTCAATGACAATGTTTACATATTATTTTTATTATCTAAATATTGTTATTTAACCTCTGACATTACTCTCCTGATGATGGCGAAATAAAGCGCCGAAATATTGAGATCAAAATGAGGGTTTCTATCCTCGGTGTAACAATACTCTTGTAGCCTACAGGTTAATACTTATTCAACAAATTTAAGGCGATATGTGTGGGTTTTTTTTCAAAGGCATTACGTGTACCGTTAGCTACAGCCGCTCGACTCCGTGCAAAAGTGGTAAATTTCAGAATCTGAACAGTAGTACAATTCGTATGGATGGAAACGAATTAGGATGGAAACGAGTTATGGATATTTCATGGTCGTTTCATTTATCACATTTAAAACTAAATATAACAAAAATGCGTGAAATGTGATTGACATAGTGTTAGCAAAATATTAGAAATATTTAGAAGTAAGCTAACATTTGACATACCGGTAACTGTATTAAACAACAGTATCATAGCTATACGAACTTTTTCCCGGTTTCAACTCCTGACATTTCACAAGCAATAAATGCCAACCACCGATGCGACAAAACAACCTTTTGCACCTTTCGTTTGAAAGCAACTGTCTGTACTGTAGGCCTACTAAAAACTTATTCATTCTTTCAAATTGTATATTCTCGTTCGATCAAGCGATATGGTTATAGGTTACTACAATTAACGACATTTGGTAAGGCAATTCACATGAAAAGCAGCCGTTTATTTATTGTATATTCTAAAATGGTCTAACCTTTAGTTTACATTGGGTATAGATTCAATGCGGTAACATATGTGGTAGGTAATTTTACACCTTTGTCAAGTCACACCGGTGACAAACGAGCCTTTAAACACCTATTATTTTACAATTCAGAGCAACCTGTTCCAAATGTTCTCAACCGGCACACAGTCTTATTATTCAAAATGAACTTAAACGGTTCCTATTCAGGCTGAACTTTGAAGCTTTTCATTAAACTGTGCGCTACAAGTCTTTGTACAGTCGCGCACATGTGTTGTGGCGAGCAATGTCGGACTTCCGCAATGCAAATTTGGACTTGTTTATCGACCACTAAGAGTACATTAAATTGTGTATTCATGGACCAGGTTGAAAGTCTTTGGAGCTTTTGTCAACTCTGTGATCGCACAAACAGCTACTACAGCGCAAATTTGTACGGATGGTGATCTTCGATTTTTGTGACTGCAGAAAAGAGTTTGATAGTAATGAAAGATCAAAGGTAACACGGCTCTAGATCCATTGCTATGAATTAAGATCACAGAAATGGGCTGTTGTTGTAAATTATTCTATGATCACCTGTAACAATAGGTGTTATACTCTTCAGTAGGTACTCAATTCTGCCTTTTAGTTAATACAGTACTTTATCGCACATTTATTCAATTAAACGTCGGGTTACTTGGTATGGCTATGAGACTTTGATAGGCATAAAGGTACTAAATATTTGCCGGTTTGCATGATTGCACGAGTGTCTTTTTATACTATGGAAAACACTGTTACTGGACAATAACGAGTCGCATCAAAAGCGGGTGTTATTTATAAGGCGTCAGAACTTTCCTTATATAACTGTGCATATAGAATTTTTCAAAATTATGTTTGCTGTTTTTATCATGTTCCAACATAACCTGTGTTTTTAAATGCAATTCCGAAATAATAGAGATATCACATTTATAAATTTCAAAAAGGTTGCGAAAAATTAGGCTTTCGTGAAATTACGGAAGTAGGCCTATGGTATCACTCGGAAGTCATCGAATGTACTGCACACATCATCTCGGACGTGATAAGATCATCCCCATTTTGGCCGGAACATTTTCACAGCCTGTGGGTAAAACTGCCCATGTATAGATATAGATTCAAGAGTCTCCATTTGTTTTACATTCAGAACATAATTTACTCCTAACATTGTGTATCTAAAGCCCTATGAAATTCACTCGATAACCCCATGTTTGCTTATGTGTTTATTGCGCATACGACGTTAAAAAGGCATCCGGCGAACAAAATTTAAGATTTTATACATATTCATACACCTATATCACGACCGAGCTTAAAGTGATGACAGCAAAATAACGAGAAATCACGCGATGTTTGGCAGTATACCTACGATATCGAATCAAACACGTAGGTACAAATATACGAGGCTTCTTGTATTCCAGATCTATGTACATAATTAATCGTAATCCCTGTGTCAGTACTCTGGATAAAAATATACATATATGTGCGTTTTTGTGTGAGACGTTTTTATGAAAATACTCAATTTAATAAACTTTGTTTCCTTAGCTTTTCCTTAAGTTAGTGGTCAATTTCCTGATGTATCTGTTTTAACCCGTTTGAATTAGTTGTGTAATTTAGAAACATAGGCTATATCAAAACTTATATCATACTGTATAAATATGCCTTGCGATTAAAAAAAACCCACATGTATTTGTATGTATGTGGATAACATAATGGTATCCATACGTTTTATGACTTTTCTGTTTTTAGTAAGTGTTATTTTTAAAATAAAATAGTAAATAAAAAAATACTGTGGAGGACCATCACCAATAGGCGTATACGTCACCCACATTTGTTATTATATTGATTAGAACAGATGATGGAAAACACGCATGTTGGGACATGGCATTGCCGCAGTGACTTACATGTAATTTATTCAATTTTGGAAGAAACGGAAAATTTTGTTTCCCCACAGAAATGCCTGGAAGTTGAGTGCGACAAGTGCCTTCTGTGTTGCGTCAACTATCAACACAATCGGCATTTCAGGTGTAATTAAAAGGCAAAGTCAAATAGGAAATCAGAATTTGAATTAGCGCTTTGTGAAAGACGTTATTATAACAAGTGGAACAATGTTATCGAAATTGTCAGAGGGAATTATCTTACGGTGGTCATAGTTGTCTTACTAAACAAGCACAGCTTCACTGCAGGAAGATGCTGTCGGTATTTGACAAGTTGTTCCCAATTTAAAAGGTGAAATTTCAGTAAAGCGTGTTATTTTCGTGGATTTAATATACCGATTTGAATATTTAATATTTGATGAGAAAGCCTATATATGTCGATCGGCAGGGAACTGAGGGATCTGCGTGACACATTTAGTTACTGCCATATGTTACTGTGTTCTTTCTTGTTAGTTCATTCATCCCTATGTGCTTGATTTTACCTTATCAATGCATGTTCCTCAAAATGCTTTACCGTCAATGGGCTATGTCGTGAACAGCTAAGTATTTGTTAAGCGTTCAATTTAATCGATACATGTAACAGTTTGCTGCTGTGACGCCCCATACTTTAAGTGTTACTACCTTTGAATAATACTCTGATAACGTTAGCTCTATTTTTTTAAGCACTCAGAGGCCGAAAGGGTTCAATTATCAATTTTGAAAATTTGAAAAACGGGCGTTACCGAAAACACACCTGTAACATCCTAAATCAAGCGTTTGAAAAAAGAATTGAATATAGCTAGCTGCAAGCTGTTCGTTGGCGTTTATTGCACGTTCTTGCATCAACGATTTTATGGTAGGCTGGACAAGCTTGTCAATATTATAATAACTTGATTGTAAAGACAAACTTGTTGGTTTTGTAATTTGTGAAGATTTCAACTATCGATGTTAAAGTTTCACACTGTAATAGGTAAAAATCAAAAACCCAATACTTATTTATTTTATTACAAAATGAATTGATAACCTTTTAAATAATCTTTTAAAGAATTAAACCCAAAATCTACCAGAAAGATCTTAAGATATATATATGAACTGAAATCCATGGTTTTCACTTATAAGCTTTACAATTTTCCAACCTTATTTTTGCATACTTAGTTATAATATATTATATTCCCGATAAGTTAGCTACAGAACTGTGCCATGCTAAAACACTGTAATTACTGCTTCGTATATGGCGATGCTGCGCACATATTTGGAACTTACCGTCATATTCAATACTTTTTATCTATTCACTCCATTTTTTTGTGTAGTTTTTATCAAAATAATATATTTGAAGTAAGTGTCAAAAACTCTTCCGCGCCAGTAATTTCAAAACAAAATTTGAGTTATTGAGGGAGATTTTCGAATTTGGCCGCCATCTTGCTACTCTCGTTAACTGACAAATAAAGTTACATTTTAAATGTTACCAATGTGCGAGGTGGGCATTTTTGATACATAAAATATCTAAGAGAGGTCAATTTTGCCAAATAGAATTGAAAATCACTTAACTCGACAAGTTAAAATCATTACGTGCATGCCAATACTAAAAATTACACATTTTTGTTCAGTAATGTTCTGTATCGTTATATATATGGATTACGTAGTAGACTAATACATGTGTGCGTTTATAGGTGTAACGGGCTAAGGCAAAATTAAATTTGATAATGTGTAAATTAAAACAAGTCTATGAGAAGTTTGTAAGCATGTGTTGTTGTTATAGCGCTGCAAAGTAACACTAATTTCATTTCGCACGTATCATACACAAGTGTGAAGATATAAACGCATCTTATATGTACGTAGATCGCGTGCGGCCTCTATTCCCCAATCGACGAGATAGCAATGTTATTAATACTGTATTCGGAATAACTCAACTGCTCGCAATTTCAGTCGAGTGCCGTTAGTTTTTATTCGGGGGCAATTTAGAGAGGAGCTAATTGGACGCATAGTAGCCCGTGAATAATATAGGAGGCTGGGGTGTCGCCTTCCAAATAGCGATCTGTTTCCAGTATATATAATTGGGCGAATAGGCAAGTTGTATGTGTATAAATTTAAATATTCACAGGCTATAGTCAGGCGATCGGAAACTGGCAACATTTGCCGCTCTCGGTCAGTGTAAACGAATCGCTTAATTTACCTTAAAATAAAAATCAGCCTTGCACGATATCGACTAGGGAAATTACCCCAAATTGAATTCACTTTCTTACTTAAGTTTGGTAGATGATTGTGTCGGCTCAACCCCGTTCCCATGGGAGTAATAAACAAGTCACGAGTTACCCGATTCCCATATAAATCGTTCAGGCCTTGCGGCATGCAATGACTGGATGCATGCAATGCTCGAATTTTTAATATACTCATTAGGTATATTGCCCGAAAGTGTTGTATAGTCCTAGAATCTTTGACTGCCTGGCGTACCATGCTATGTGGCACCATGCGCGTCAATTACTCTTAATTCTTTCTAATTAATTGCACTTAAAAGGAATGGTGATCGCTTGGAAAGTGCTGCCTTTAAAATTATGGCCAATATGTTACTGAAAACGCCACTATCATGATTAAAAAGAGGAAACTAGATTTAATTAAAGAAAAAAAAGAAAAAAGCCTAAAGGTATTCGTTCGTAATCCGGATCTGCTTTTTCAAAACACCCGAACAATACTGCGTTGGTTTGCCTGGCAAGCTTCTAAACATTGTGAACAGTGATCCAGTATTAAAGTTACACCTTTAGACCAACAAAGAGGTAAATAACTGACAATATTCTCCCATGTCCCCTTTCATGTCTTTATGAGTAGTGGAAAATACGAGAAGTATATAAACGAAAGATTAAAGACCCTAGTTGAATTATTAAACCTCGTCATTGTCATGTTTACATCAATGCAACCGGCTGTCAATGAGATAACAGACGGCGAAATGGAGGGATTTGGTAGCAGGCCTTTTGTGTCCGCCTTAGAACTTCTTAAGTCGAAATTGAAGATTAATTTGAAATAGACTAACCATTGTGATCTGGTTAGATTGTGTTTAAAAGAGCAGCTAATCCCTTATAAGAAGCATTCCTCCCTTTTTACCTGTGGCCTTAAACTCTGGGGGATTTACCAAAGAGAGATAACCAGTCACAGGTGTGATTTCAGAGCTCAGGGAACAGTTCAACACAAGTTTCTTTTTTTCATAAAGCTTGTAAAACTCAGAAATTAAAATTAGAAATTTATTTAAGCAGTTTGATACTTTCGTAAGCGAACTATGTAAGACTAAATAGTTGTAATTACCGGATATGGATCCAGCAGCCGTTTAGCGAAGCAGTTATTCAATTTCAACGGTTTATATTTTAAAATATTTGCCTTGGTGTCACTGGAGTATAATCAGTAACTTAGGCTTAATACGAACAGGAAAATTGTACAATTAAAATAAAATTATCGGCTTTGAACTTTGTTTTTGTGAAATTGCCCAAAAAATAATTTAAAGTCATTCATACCTGCTTTCAGCAGTCAAAGCAACTATATAATTTAACCATTTAATTTAAATATAATAATAGTGTGTCGAACAAAACTGATGAATGTAACTACTGCGAATTAAGGTAACACATTTATGAGAGAGAAAAACTATTTAATTGACTGAAAATGC
>JAVFBZ010038906.1:0-10720 GCA_032466195.1 Katharina tunicata
CTGATGAGTCAGGAGCACACATTCTAATCATAGTGTTCACTGATGAATCAGGAACACACAGATTATAATCATAGTGCTCACTGATGAGTCAGGAGCACACATATTCTAATCATAGTGCTCACTGATGAATCAGGAGCACACATATTATAATCATAGTTTTCAGTGATGAGTCAGGAGCACACAGATTCTAACCATAGTACTCACTGATGAGTCAGGAGCACACAGGTTCTGACCATAGTGATCACGGAGAAGTCAGGAGCACACTTACTATTATAGTGTTCACTAATGAGTCAGGAGCACACATATTATAATCATTGTGCTCACTGGTGAGTCAGGAGCACACAGATTCTAATCATAGTGTTCACTGATGATTCTAATCATAGTGTTTACTGATGAGTCAGGAGCACACATATTCTAATCATAGTGCTCACTGATGAGTCAGGAGCACACAGATTTTAATCATAGTGCTCACTGATGATTCAGGAGCGCACATATTCTAATCATAGTGCTCACTGATGAGTCAGGAGCACACAGATTTTAGCCATAGTGCTCACTAATGAGTCAGGAGCACACAGATTCTAATCATAGTGTTCACTGATGAGTCAGGAGCACACATATTCTAATCATAGTGCTCACTGATGAGTCAGGAGCACACTGATTACATGTATATTCATAGTGCTCACTGATGAGTCAGGAGCACACATATTTTAATCATAGTGCTCACTGATGAGTCAGGAGCACACAGATTCTAATCATAGTGTTCACTAATGAGTCAGGAGCACACATATTTTAATCATAGTGCTCACTGATGAGTCAGGAGCACACAGATTCTAATCATACTGCTCACTGATGAGTCAGGAGCACACAGATTCTAGCCATAGTGCTCACTGATGAGTCAGGAGCACACAGATTCTAATCATAGTGTTCACTGATGAGTCAAGAGCACACATATTTTTGTTACGCCAACCTGTTTTGTCATGTGAGTGGAATTTCACACCTCAATAAAGTCCAAGCAAACTCGTGTTAATACATACTGCTAAGGAGGGCTTGCATTCAACATTTAATAGATTTAATAACCTTTAGACTTGGCTATGGAAACCAATTAAATTTATACTGTAAATTAGAAGTAACACTTTCCAAGCACTGGCCTCTTCCGCATCTACCTGAATGACCAAGCTGCTAGCTGTCAGAACTAAAGGTACAGTGTACATGTAATATGTCAATAATACAGGAGGCTCAATCAACCACAGTCAGGTCAGGAGAAGTAGACCAGGTGAATCAGTCAAGCAATGTCAACCCTGATACATGCTGATAAGTGCACATGTACTTGTGGCCTGATTTCAATTAATCTGCTCTGTTTTTAATACATCTGTGTGATTTGTGTCTACATCATCTTGAGGCCTACAAATTATCTTTTCCAAGGTTGGCAAAATGTCTTTGAAGCAGAGCGAGTGTAGTGACTGGTTTAGGTTGTGTAAGTGTTGCTGTCTTTGTGAAATACACCAATTTTAGAGTAATACCCTTCACCATAGTTATTTTGATTGATTGACTGATTTATTGTTGTTGAAAAGCCCTGCTCAAGGCTATTTCACTCATATGATGGCTGTGTATTCCAACATTACTAAGTGACAGTTAAATCACCCAAAAATGTGAATTCACTTGTGTTATACATGTACGTCACATGTACGTCATGTACATGTAGCTCTGTTGGAAGGACAATGTGCTAAGAATGACAGCATAAATATGAGCTTCAAACATTCTGCTCCCAGCCAGAGGGTGCCCTTAACAGTACAGTTGAACACCAATCAATCTTTTGCAAAATGTAAATTTTCTCCCCAATACAAATTATTTGATTTAAGTCGATCTGTAATGTTTTTATCCCCCAGTTTGATATAGAATGGATTCCGCCTACCTATCCGTCACATTTCGCTTCCAGAGCTTAACTACACATCCCTTCAAAATATCTTTACCAAACTTGGTAGACATATCAAGGAAGTGTTGAACTTGTGCCAGTTGATATTTAGTCAACACCAATTTAACAAGTTTGATTATGGGCCCCCCTATTTTTGCGAATCACAACAACAACAAATTTGAATTTTTGTATTTTATTGTTTTTTGCTTCATCGACATCTTTCAGGGTGGTTTTCTTTTATAAAAATAATTCTTAAATAAATTCTGTAATTTAGCAGTAAGTAGGATGTTCATCTGGTACATAATACAATATCTACATGTACATGTATATTGATTTGTCATATGCTTTTAGTGTTTATTCACGTTGTAATTCATGTAAACAACTTACTTTATATATTTGAGTTGTCTTTCAGTTTTGGTTAACTTTTTAAATATTTCGGAAATGTTTACTAAAACTTGCTCAAATGAAACAGTTCTCATATATTTTTTTTAGTTTTATCTTTCCTCACGATCTCCATTTCACTTTGTTCTTTAAAAAAAAAAACATTGAAATGTTTTTTTTAAAATTCCCCTCCTCTCTGCTTTTTCCATCAAAGTTGCTCGTAATCCAACTTATTAAATTGGTGAGGCCTTAGAGGTTTCAAAAATGTTTGTTTTCAGTTTCCATTTTTTTTAAATTAGAGATTTTAGAAAAATATTTTTTTCATCTTCAGTTTTCATGAAAACAAGTTAATGGGTTCAATTAAGAAATACTTGAGTTTAGCCTTTGTTTCTTTTATGAAGTCTGGAAGTGATTAAAAATAGTCTGCACATAGACGCCACTTGAGTAATGATTGAGCTGTACATGTCTGTACATGCAGACTTGAGTGGCTCACATAGGCACCACCTTAACTTTTACACCAAATAAGGATCCTGTCAAACTTTAATTTTCAACTACTGTATCCTATCAAATCCAAAAGGCGTTGTTTGGTATTAAAAAATGGCACCCCCCACCCACCACAAAAAAGAAAGAGAAGACAATCGTAGACCATTTCATTGACATGACCATTGATGATAACAAGTGCCACAATCCAGAAACGAGCAGTTTGAAATATCATGCATGATTTTACTGCCATATTTTCCAGACTTTACAGCTATAAATTCCCCAAGAACAGATTTGTTGATGTGCATGCTGCTCATGGTTATAACATGGATTACGTGTAAATACCTATTAACCTGTCCTTAGACCTTTTATTCGTATGTAGACTACAAAACAGTACTACTATTTTAATCTTAGGTAATGGTACTGTACAAGTTTTATTTTGTGTGTTTTGATGTTTTTCACCCAGGTCCTGGGTGTATACAATCAGTTAATGCGGAATATAATGTCAACCATTTCTTGTTAATTAGTTTTATAACAAAAAATTGAAAGACATCAGTCACTAGAAAGATATTTTGTGCTAATTTTGTTGATGAAGACTAGTGAAAAATTTTTTTTTTCATTTGATCCATGCATAATTACCTGGATTTACTTCTGTTAGTATTCTGTTAGCCACACTGGGAACGTTTTATGAAAACGAATGCAATAACTAGAAGTGCAATATCTTAACACTTAATTCAAACAGTAAAATATGTGTTTATTTCCCAGAAATTGGTACATATTACACGGAATAAAGCATCTTTTTGTTTGCGTTACGAGTGAGTATGGGTCAGATTGTTTCTATTCAATTTTGCCTGCAATGACCTGGCTAAATTGGACATTTTCTGTCTAGGCCCAAGGTCATTGCTAATACCTTGTTTTGTCGATAACTTTAGGCGGGTTTTATGGCCTGGTACTCTTCGAGTTCTGCAACCGCTCTGGGGAAGCAAAGAGTTATACGACATACATATCCTTAAGTACAGCGTAAAAATCCAATAAAACAAACAAAAACGTATGCTTTGCGCAAATCTTCCTAATGTCTAGACAGGGGTTTCATGACCTAGACCCAGTCTCATTTGGAAAAGGTCAAGGTCACCATAGCCCAAAATGCTCATACTTGACTACTTGACCGGACCAGAACTTAAATGGTCAGACAAATTACCCCAATAGACCCCAAAACACCCTAATAGACCTCCAAAATGTTACCGAAATACTGGATTAAGTTCACCAAAAGACACAGATGGATCAATCCTCTGTAGTTTGGCTATTGTTTGATTTATAATCCCATTCCTCCATTACCCATTTCACTTTTTGTAAAATTGCATACGATTCTGGCGACCTCACTGACCAGCTGAAAGTCGTTAGAGTCACGGAATTACGGTAGTCTTATTCCTAACTACTTATCTTCCTGAACCCATTTGAGGAGAGATTAGAATTTGGAGGTGATAAACCAACAACTTGCTGCCCAATTGGAGGAGGCAAACCAACAACTTACCGCGGGCATATCCTGCACCTGTCTACAAGTGGCCAACTTTTTGCAAACTAATACAGGGCACGAGAACTGATAAAATGACCCTGAGAATATAATTACTTTAAAAGTAAGATGCATTAAATTTCTTAATTTTAAAAATGATGTTTTTATTAATATTGTAGGGCAAACGAGGCAAGAGAAATGGTAAAATGAAACGCTCAGATGGTAGTTTTTCTGACAGTTCAAACAGCTTTATAAGACAGGTAGGTAATGCTTTGTTTAATTTGTATGCATTCATCTTTCATTGCAGATGGGACATTATACCGGTCTCAGAATAAGGTTACAGGATAGACCTGATGGATTCTATTTTAAACTTATATACTTTAAATTCCAGTAAGGCCAAATTAAGAAAAAATAAATCAGTGTGGCCCTTTTAGTTTCTACATATCCTCCATGACCTTCTTTCAAAGTCTTAACGTTCAAATTAAAAGATCCGGCAGCTGGTTTGAGAGAAATGATTGAGCACTGATCTCTTCATACATGAAGCTCCCAATCCTGGAGTTGTTAGGATATTGTGTCATCATAAAAGTGTTTGACTTTAGACATAAGTTTTAAGACTGACCCATGCATGCACCTGTCTAACAGCATGAATGATTCCTTTAATTGAAGCAATTGGCTTGTCTTACTAACAGATACAATGGTTGTTTTACTCCCTTGATATTGAGGAGACCTGTTGGATTCCATTCATTTTTTTAAATTTAAAATATTTTAATTATTTTTCTATTTAAAGGCTGTATGTGTCATGTTTCAGGCCTTTGCCATCTCCTAACCTGCTAATTGCTAAGCTGTAATATTTGTATTATATGTAATGAAGCCTGTGTAATTTCTGTCAGCTTACATTTGTCTATCTTTCAAGTCAAAGGGTACACCTGTGCTTTCAGTAGTACCAGTTAAAGTTTCTTCAAATTCTGCTATACAGATAGTGGAGCTTAAACCATCGTCTGGTACTGAATGAGTCAGAATCTTGTCTCTAGATCAACCATGTTTACAGGGGTCGTGTAAACTATTTGATTTTATACTCAATATCTAAGTAAATATTATTGTTATTAGTTTGATATCTGTGATTACATGACTTATAAAAACAAACTCATTTAACAGGTTTTACGATGTCTTGCAATTTGATTCTCTAACCATGCGATGGTTGTAAATAGACCACGCAAAGGTAAAAAAACGCCCTTGAACAGATCTGGTTATTTTTGCAGCAGGTTAACAGTATAGATGGATTAACTGCATAAACTATGAATCGTTTTGCAACAATTAGTTTTGCAGTGCAGTATTTGCAAATATATTTGCAAGTACATGTAGTACCACATAATGGTTTCTTAAGGCAACAACAGTTGTTTGTTTGGCAGGCAGAAGACAATCAAATTCTAATCCCCAAATCAGCGTAGTTAATTTGCCAAATTTTATGCTTTAAATTACTTCATTGGCTTAAATGTAACTCCGTATAGGATAACAGTCATTGTATAAAACGTGAACTGTAGAAAGGTCCCAAAACCACAGTTTTCCAATAATACACATTAGACCATCATTTGCAATGTACTTATATATTTTTCTTTCCAAAATGGACTTTGCTACATGTAGGAGAAATTTATTTCTCAATGTTTATTTCTGTTTTCTGACCTAATTCTTGGGCAATATTACCCACCTGGTTATCTAAATATATCATTCATGTTTTGTCATCACAGAGTTCTCTCCCTTTGAGTTGTGGTTTCTTCCTTCCAGCTGTAAAAACAAAGGGCTGTTAGAGGTAACAGTATTGACAGTGGTGACAGCTGTTGGTCATATGGGATCAGGATGGAATATCCCTTTGGAAGATCCACCCATATAACCCGATCCATGACAAACACACAATGCAAATTCTTAACATCCTCCATATTCACTTCAACCTTAACTGATAACTAAACAGAATCATCCACTCAAGGTATTTTATTCTCAAATTGTACATGTATCTTAGTTTGGTTGTTTCTTTCGTTCTTGGCAAATGTATGCATGGAAGAACCAGGCATGAATCTAGCAATCTAGAGCACAAAGATGTGGGTTTATACCTTCTATTTACCAGTGCTTTACATTGGGTGGGACAGGTGTAGTCATTTAGAATTCAGGTAACATTCTGTCAAGAGCATCTGTAACAATAATACAACCATACATGTAGAGTCTTCATTAATCTTGGCTGGAACTAAAGGTGAATGTGGTTAGACAGAGATTTCCTGGCTGCACACTTATCTACATCTATGTCTACTCCACCTATGTCCAATTCTACTTCACAGTAATTGGATGGGAACAGTTTATCTCTAGACATTGTATGGTAAGGGCCCTCTGCCTCACAGCAGTATGTTCCCAGATTACAGGTATATTCAGGCTGTCATACTTAGAACTAGAGGAACATTATCTTTCCAACTGCAAAAGTGACTTCACATTTTATGGTTGTGTAAAGAGCTGCTGTCTACTTTTGGAATACAGCTCTGTCATATAAGTGAAATACCTTTGAGCACAGCGTTAAACACCCATAAATCAATCAATCAATCTTTTGACATTTTTTTTTTCCCATGACAAATCGGGAGTAAGATCTGTTGGAATGATTATCTCTGAGAAGTTACGGAGAACGTTAAACAGACAATTGATCTTTTCAGGAGTTTCGAAACATCTCTGTGTCTTGATTGTAGATGTTGGTAAATAATCTAATGTTTCTATTGTCAGTTATGTCACGAGTCAGTTATGTCACGAGTCAGTTATGCCGCGAGTCAGTTATGCCACGAGTCAGTTATGCCACGAGTCAGTTATGCCACGAGTCAGTTATGCCACAAGTCAGTTATGCCACAATGCAGTTATGCCACGAGTCGGTTATGTCACGAGTCGGTTATGCCACGAGTCGGTTATGCCACGAGTCGGTTATGCCATATGTATTATATAAACACTATTATACATACATACATGTACATTGTAAGACTTGTGTACTTGGCTGTCAGGCATGTTGGCAGTATTCTTAAGGGTATCAAAGGGTTGTCTATTTCTTATGGATGTACAGTTTAAACATACATATTAAGGTACACAAGTATGAATGAAAAATTATATATTTATGGTTTAATTTTAATATTCTGTAAAACTGACGAAAACAAGAGGAGCCTGAATGTTACTGCAGTCTGTTATTTGCCTGTAGTGAGTCTTCAGCCATGGATTTACAGGTGAGAGTGACTGAATGTTACTGCAGTCTGTTATTTGCCTGTAGTGAGCCTTCAGCCATGGATTTACAGGTGAGGGTGATATTTACCGTATCACACTGGCTCCAGTAAGATATTCTTTATCTCGCTCTACATGTATGTTATCCTATCATTTATTTGTATGGATTCCAAAAATTCAAATCTTGACTCGGTGCTGACAAACTTTGGTGTTAGGTTGCTAACGGGCATCAGGAAGAGAATCTGTCGTTCTTCGTCCTGTAAATGTAGACCTCTCAACTCTCACACATTCGGCGTGAGACTCACACATTCGGCGTGAAACTCACGCATTCGGCTTCAATCTCACGCTTTCACGCACCTACCTTAAAATCTCCTGCATGGGGAGAGGTCTGACATTGTGGCGTTTTCTATGTTGCCAGTGTTGCTTAGGATGGTTTCCTTCAATTGTTGAGCAGTGAAATAACCTTTAGTACGGGTTAAAATCCCAATCAATCCATCCATAAACATAACATTCCTCTCTAACTTGCTTAAATGGTGTATTTCATGTTGTTCCTGATAGATTTGCTTCTATGTTATTCCTGCATGTAAAAGGTTATTTATTTTTTAGCGAAAACACTTAGTTTTCAGGGAAAATATTTTTGATTGCGTAAAGAAAAGAAAGACGGAATGTACAGAAGAAACTCTGCTGCCTAAGTGTTAAAATAAATGTGTATTGCCCCCCTAATCCCTTCACAGTTTTTTTCTAGCTAACATATATTGACAAAATAACAAAAAACAGATAAATCTGACAGCATGTTTTATTAACTTCACATCAATTGATTGATTGATGTTTAACACCATGATCAAGGGTATTTCACTTATATGAGGGAGGTGTATTCCAACAGTAGTCAGCAACTCTTTACACAACCAGAAAATGTGTAGTCACTTTAAGATTTTTACTGTTGGACAGGTAATGCTCCTCCAGTGCTAAGTATGACAGCATGAACATAATCTGGAAACATACATGTACTGCCCTTAGCCAGAGCCATGTTAATCTGTTAACCCTCTTTATAGATAACATTATAAGTCTGATTGTTAATGAAGATATTTCTGTCAATTCTCTGCCCGTAGTTTACTCCTTGACTGTCTGACGAACTGTCTGTTTCCGTTTTTTTTTTATTACTAAAAATACCCATTTTTGAAGGCTGTAGTTTGTCTTACTGTGATAGTTTCTGTAAGTAGTATGAGAATTCTTTATTTCTTCACAGTGCTTTATTTAATGCCTCGTAAACCTTCTACTAAAACAGGTAGTCAGTTAGATGGAACTTTCAATCAATCAATCAATATATTCTTGTGATAAAATACTCAGTTCGGTTGCCCTTACCTTCAATTACATTTCCAGTAGGTATTTATTTTTGTGAGTTCACAGATAGTGTATCTGGATATGAATGCCTTCCTTTTTAGAGTAATTTGTGGTGTTTATTGATGGCGTCTGAGTGTCTGGCCTTGAACCAGTTTACAAACTGACCTTGGGCTCAGTCCATAAAGCGTTTTTGTACTGAAGTTAACATATAACTACACCTCAATCACTCTATTTGAAAAAGTGATAATGTTACTTTTATTTGAGTATCTCTACCCACGACAGCAATAGTCATCATGTGATGGCGGGTGGCACAGTGGCAGCCTCCTATGCCATGTGCTCTCTGAGCTAAGGGGCATCAGGAAGCTTTCATGCATCTTACCTCTGTATGTTAAACAGCATACTCACAGAAAGTTTTGTAGAATGTAGTAAAATAAGATGTTTTATATACAAAAATGTCAAATTAGGTTAAATAAGATAAAAAAAAAGAAGGCAGTTTATGTTGCCTAGGTATTTATTGGCATCATGAAAATTACCTTTAATAAAATTACCTTTGTTAGATTTATTTTGCCGAAAGCAGAATAGTTTTGGTCGAGCATCTTATTATTTTGGGGTGCAACCTATTTTATGAGTTTTCCACGCATCTGGTATGTGTTTAGCATTCAGTCTTTTTACCATTTTGTATTAATGCAAAACATTTTTAGTTGGAATTTCTTAGGAACATGTTACTTAGTTGGGATCCAAGATTGACTGATTTCTATCCTTGTCAGTCTTGACGACTATAAGTAAGCTGGCTTTGGACAACAAAAGGCTTGAGATTCATGACCCAATCAGCACATTACCTCTCTTTTGAACTAACAGGTTTATTTTTAGTCATAATTTAGGTCAAGGGTAATTAATCGATTTAGGTCACTAGACCAAAAAAGAAAGGAACATCATTGGATGAAATATACCAGATGTCTTGTGTTTCTGGTTTCTTTTTTGTTCTCCCTGTGTCATTATTTCTTCTAATCACACAGCAGCATTAGAACATTTAACATGTAAAAAGTAACTTTTTAAAAACAATGTACAGTGTGTAGGTCACTAGGCTAATGGTGGTTAATTATAACTTCGACAGATATATGGGTTGAAAATCTGTTTCTTGTTTTTCTTGTGCTTTTCTTTATTCTTTGGCAATAACCTTCACCTTCAAGTTAGCTGTTGTGATGCCAAACTGTATGTCCCTCCCCAAGGAAAGCAAGGCCTGTCCTCTAAGGGATCCTCTCACACTGTGGTCTGTCCTCTAAGGAATCCCCTCGCACTGTGGCCTGTCCTCTAAGTAATCCCCTTACACTGTGGTCTGTCCTCTAAGGAATCCCCTTACACTGTGGCCTGTCCTCTAAGGAATCCCCTTACACTGTGGCCTGTCCTCTGAGGATTCCCCTCCCACTTGGGCCTATCCTCTAAGGAATCCCCTCGAACTGTAGCCTGTTCTCTAAGGAATCTCCTCATACTGTAGCCTGTCTGCTAAGGAATCCCCTCACACTGTGGCCTGTTCTCTAAAGAATCTCCTCGCACTGTGACCTGTCCTCTAAGGAATCCCTTCACACTGTGGCCTGTCCTCTAAGGAATCCTCTCACACTGTGGTCTGTCCTCTAAGGAATCTCCTCAGACTGTGGCCTGTCCTAAGGAATCCCCTCACACTGTGGTCTGTCCTCCAAGGATTCCCCTCACACTGTGGCCTGTCCTCTATGGAATCTCCTTGCACTGTATCCTGTCCTCTAAGGAATCCCCTCACACTGTGGCCTGTCCTCTAAGGAATCCCCTCACACTGTGCTCTGTCCTCTAAGGAATCCCCTCAAGGAATTTTTATAGTGAAATTT
>JAVFBZ010038917.1:0-10720 GCA_032466195.1 Katharina tunicata
TACATGTCTCCCATGATGCGTGAGTCCTCCGCCCTGACCACCATACTGCGGATCAGGTTAGAATGATCTGCCATCTCTGCTGTTAACTTCTGTCTCACTCCATGAAACTCGTCTACCTACAACACAGAGCAATTTTACAATTAGGAGGAATCTTCTGAAAATAGAACTCTCAGTATTACAAAACTAAAACCAATCCATGCCATAATCTCCCAGAAATCTTTCAAATGGCTGAGTAAATGTGTTTTAATAGTTTTCCTAAAAAACATTTACTTTGAATTTAATATAGCAAGAAGGCTGGACATGTCCTCCATACTGGCTCACAGCCCAATCATTCGTTTTTGAGCACACAGAAAGCGGTAAATGGTAAAAAAAAGTTTCCTGAAATTCCAAACAAAATTACACATTATAAAAACCTGTTAAACAGAGAGCAAACAATCAGACTATTTAATAATTTCTATTGACATATTTCAATTATCAAAAATGTTTACTCTCAATACAGGACTTCAAGAAATAATGGGAAGCACTCACCTTGACAAGAATCTGTCTAAGAGAGTCCATCTCTTTAGGGAAGTCAGCTGTCACCTGAAGGTCATCCAGATTGAGGAAAGTCGCCAGTGCCTGGATAATGTCTCCTGCTAGGTCAAGGTCATCTGTCATTATGGTCACCTTCAATGAGATATATTATAATTACTAAAATATGAAGCTAACAAACAAGATGGGTGTAAGTCGTTATTCAAAAGAATCATATACAAGAGCTCAATTGAGTCGTAATACATGTATATAACCAGACATAGAGTTTTCCCGTTAACAAACTTTCTTAGGACTAATCTTATCCACCAGGGGCCCGTTTCACAAAGCGATCTTAGGCTATGTTCAACGTAAATACCATAACGACCAGTACTGGAGGCATTGTGTTGTCTTGGGAGTTACGTTCAACGTTAGCTAAGATCGCTTTGTGAAACAGACCCCTGGTGATTTTCTCAGATTTTGCTACCTATAGACTGACATATGCCAAGCTTAATCCCATACAATACCGGTATCTTACTACTTGAAATAATTGTACCAACTTTTTAAAGAATCTCATAAACAGTTTTCTCGTTAAATACTGGAAACATTATTTATAATTACCTATAAGCCAGTTCCACAAGTAGGTGTGCAGACATTTAACTATCACCGCATGCACTTTATTGGCTCAATGATTACTGTTAATACAAAGTTTTTTTATGAATCTGATAACCGATTTCAAATTAAGGCCAAGAAACAAATTTAGACTTTGGCACCTGTAGGCTGACAAATATGTACACCAAGCTCAGTCCAGTGCCTCATCTTGACACATAGACTAGCTATTTCTATCAAGTTTGATAAGTCATTTTATCTTGATTTTCAAGATAGCTGCTAAAAGCAAAGAATGGATGGACTGAAGAACAACCCAAAACTATAAAATGTTCAGACATATAAAAATTATTAAAATGACACATAACAGTACAGAGAGCCATGAACAAAATTTCCAACGGGTTTCTGAATCAAATTTATCCTGTCAAGGTCTTTACAAAAAACATTATGACACACATGGCCACAATAATGCCAATAAATAGGCAGGATACTGTGAACAAAAAAATGGTTAGATCCTTAAATAAAAGGGGATCTTCAAAACACATAAATTAATCACAAAATGTCTTACAAATGTGTCGTGGCTGCAAAAATGAAAGACGAACTTGAACGATATTTTAAAAGATGACTAAATGTCATTAAACCCACCTGTCCTGATGATTCCATTTTAATGAGGAGAGGCCCAGAACCTCTGAGAGACATGAAGGCTACTTTAAGGGAGCTTCCCTCACCTACTATATCCTCCTGGAGTAAAAACATCTGATTGATCCACAACACAACCTGAAACATAACAAACAATCAAGTGCCTGTTTTAATACAAAATAAAGGATAGTATAATAGAGTCTTGCAATTGGAAGTTGAGATACAAAACATAACATCACTTTATTGATTATACATTGTAACTTCTGGTTTAGCAACCGGTGCAATGTTTTGAAGTTTATTCTGACATCATCTCAAGCATTTATTGAGAATGATGTCAGAATAGAAATTGAAACAATGCACCGATAATAAACCAAAATTCGAAATCCATAGAGTAATGAGTAAAATCGAACCTATCAAAGGAGGACATTCATTTCTTATGCAGAGCAGATATTTCTTCCCAAAATGGCACCCACGATCCTCAGATGAAAATAACTTCATCAAGGCAAGAAAAAAATGGTTTATCACTTATATGTATATGAAGAGCCAAGATCAGCGCTCTGACTGTGTTTTCTAAAACCACCTTCCACTCCATGCCATAGGGGTGATAGAGCTTAATCAGTGCTGTTAAGGCTCAGGTCTACCAAATCAACATGCAGTACTATATTGAAATCCCTCTTTCTACTGCAGTTAATTTGGCTGTTCTATCAATTCTACTCACCCTTTGTATTCTGTCATTGATCTGGAACACCACACTGCTGACGGGCTCTGGGCATGTGGGCTCAATGGGTGCGTACATGGAGAAACGGGGTAACTGACGAGTCAACTCAAACACATGGAACTGTAAACTGTAAACATGCAATAATGGATGCAACAAGTTACAATCCTCATTTACATGTACTGTCCTGTATGCTGCCACAGTGGTTTCTAAACTATATAAGGATTTTACCCTTTAGCTGTGTACACAGGACAATCGCCTCTTTAAAACAAGAAGCAATTCCACCTGCTAACCTATTGATGGCTTATCCGTTTCTAAGAGTTACATGTATAGAAAACAAAGGAGCAACCAATCCTTTACAATACATCAAATAATGGCCATCAGATCAGATCAATCTCCAAACTTTTACATCATAATATGGCTTTCAAAGTTTAATTCAGTACTTTTGCTGATAATAATACTGAGCATGAAAATCAAATAGAAACCAAATTTTTCTCATTGAAGATGTGTAGCTGACACATTTTATTAAGAACATTAAAATTCAGAAATATTGTCTGAATATGGTACTCTTCAGAATAAGACATGAATAGACAAGCAAGTATATAAAAAGCTATGTACATACTGCTATATAAACAACTTACCTGGATTTATTTCCAACAAAAGATTTAATATGGAGATCCACAGGAATGTCTTTAGGAGGAAAGATGGCCACCTTGAGGTTGTTGGTCACACTATTTAGATTCGGGTGTCTGGACAGGGAAATTGGATGATTATAAATTTCACATTTCACAGGTACACAGAACGTACAGATTCTTGAAACAACATATATTAATTCTGTAAATTACCTGCCCAACGATGACACAGCACAAGTTATATCAAAGCTCTCTAACAACAAAATGACAAAATTGAAACATTTAATACCATATCCTGTTTGTAAAATGTTTATAATTTACTTGGAAAGTATTAACATCACATCATGGCAAAAAGGTGGTCAAATAGCTCTGACTGTTTCTTTCAGATTAACAGAAAAGCCGAGCAAGGGGGACAACTCTGATTAAAATTTTATTAAACAGTTTAGGCAAGAATAAATCCACTTAGTGAACCAGTAGTATTTATCTTTGCTTACATAACATGGCTCTCTCCTTCAAAAATGCCCTCTGCAAATATCAGTACTGCTCGGATTATGGTGTCTACAAAAACAAACAGCAATACAAATAAGACTGCTATAATAGATACATTCGGTATTCAATGGACATGGCAAGAAAGGCTACCTTGCTCATATGATGGGACACCTCCTTATGATATGGATTGTTTGTTTGATTGATCAGTTTTTTAGGTTATGCTTAAATAAGTGAGCGTGAGCAATATAAATAAAGCACTCTTTCTCGTATGTCGGACAAGGTGAAATTAAATCCCGTCAGACATATACTTTGAAAAAACTATCAATTAAGTGTTGAAACGCCATTGGCTTATTTACTTATAGATAAGTAAGAATTCTGTTTTAATTAATTTCCTTTCATTTATAACAAATAATTCCTAAACCTTACAGTACTGAGATATAGAGTGATAACACACACTTACCATTTGAGGTGGAAATGGTCAGTTCAACACATGCCTACAAATCAGAAACAAGTTCTAAGTAACTGTTTTATCTCTGAACAAACACAGAAAGATTCTGGCTCTGTGTATTTGAATCTGCCAGGTTCTTGGCTGATTTCAATGTAATCACAACACATACTTTATAGATTACAACTTCTGGTTTATTATCCGCACAACATTTCAATGACTATTCAGGCATCGTTCTCAAGCATATGGATTTGTTTGATGTTTTATTCATATGCTTGAGAACGATGCCTGAAAAGACATCGAAATGTTGCGCCAATAATAAACCAGAAGTTGTTATCCATAAAATATGTATTATGTTTAATGTCTCAACTTCTAAATGCCCCTCAAACAAGTGATTTCAACCTAGTTTGCATAAATGCAACTGGAATATTATTTTAAAAATTCTTTCATCTCTTCAAACTCTCACTTTAAGGAGAGATGGACTCAATACAAAAAAGCTTGGGCAGTTTAAGATTGTGCAGGCTCTTTATCAGTTTTCTTCACACTATCTTTAATAGTCTGATCAAGTTGATTCTTGTTTTATTAAGTACAACACAAAATTCTTAACTAAAATAATATCAAGAAGGGGATACATGTACCTGTTCAGTTTCAGTTCCTGGGTTGACACATAGACTGGTCTGCAACTGGGTATTTGCCTTATCAGAAAGAAGAAAAAAAATACATTTAAAAATTAAAACTGAATTTTTTTTTTTTTTTTTACAAAATTCTCATTCAAAACATAAAAGATTATAACGTCAACATCTTATAGTTTAAAGCATTTATGACAACAATTCTCTATGATTTCGAACCAAGCTAAACATACATAAATCATATTTCATAAACTGTTCACCCAATGCTTCTCTCTTTGAATCTGTAGTAAAGTACATTGTTTGTTGGTTTGATTTTGTTAATTCTTAAGGTTATTTCACTCATAGGATGGCCAAACCACCCAATACAACATAGAGGACACCACAATATTTTTACAGGACAAAAAACAGAACACCATAACAAAGCGGCTTCCTGATGATTAAATATAAACTTATTGACAATAATACTTACAGGTATAACACCCATGCCACCGCTCGCACCTGTACCTCTCTCTAGTTTTGTTAAGGAGGCGATGCTTGTAGCTCCACCCGCGCTTGGGGTGATGGTATCTGGTTTACTTCCTGTTGATAACAGAGATGCACCCCCTACCCCTGATGTAGATGCTGCCACTTTAGAGTTTTCTTCATAATTCTTTAGCTCCAAAATAAGCATCTGGCCAAATATACATTTATTACCTATTACAACTCAACTTCAACACAACTTATGTCACATAAATATATACAGTATTTACAGCTAAATTTCAGAATGCAAACCGTTTCAGTCGAACAATAGTTTTTTTCAAAGCACACCTGAAAGTAAGAGAAAAGCTTTACTATTTTGATACACAACATTTGATTGGATTTGACACCATGCTCAAGGTTATTTCACTCATATGACAGCGTGCCAGCCCGATGAATAAAAGAAGCCACACTAAATAAAGGTGGCAGCATATACATGTAAGACACATGCTCCCTCCTCAGCTGAAAGAGCCCCAAGTCAAAGGAAAATTGCCCTAGCCACCAGCAAAAACATTACTCCCTTGATAACAATCAGAATGATTTTACATAAAGGCACTTGTGGGCTGAGGATGCCTGGTAAAACTGGCCCCTGAGCAACATATCATTAAATAATGAACCAACCTAATAAGTGAGGGATGTCTGTTTATTGTTCCTATTTTATCTTGATGCTCATTTGGTCAGGCGGCTTTAATATTTATCCTGATGTACATTCTGTTTAAGGCCTAAACAAATGTATTTCCACAATATCATGGATCCAATTAAAATTTGCTTTCTAACATTTCATGTATGTTCCATTCGCTTAAACAATGCTATTGTGTTTGTTTGATTGGGGTTTTACATCATACGTTTATTTAACTTGTATCTTGTATAACGGTGTGGGTGAAGGATGATCCTGATAACCCTCAATTCAAAGAGGCACAGGGGATCCACCAAACCCACCGCCTAAACGATATGTGAAAACAAAATAATTTGAATGGAAGAATTTCCAAAAATTTGAAGTACAAATGTATGAGTTATTTGAACTATTTATATATATATTATTCCTTAATGACATTGTACCTGTTTCCTCTGACTCAGTTCTCTAACTGTATCTTGTTCCAAGTTAGAGTCCATCAAATTCCCCTTCATCTCTGAACTAGCTGGGTTATACCCTCTCACTGTACATAGAGTATGACATGATCAATAATGGTCAAATTTTGTAACGATAAAAACTCAATATTGAAATTAAAATCTTTGAAAAATAAATTGATTAACAAATTTCATGGATGTTACTAATGTCTTGCTCTATTTAACAATACGACAACATGCAGTTTAGAATTTAATATGTACTGTTAAGGTCTCTATTAAAACGTATTCTATCAATTTTGAATTTATTGATATACTAGTATACGCCAAACAAATATTGGAAGGTGAAACAGCGCAACTACTAATGACAGCCAACATAAGATTAACCGCGTACGGAAATATGTTATGCAAGAATCACCACACTTGTTTTTTGACAATTATTCACACTTTCATTGGGTGATCAACATATCAGCATTATTTAACTCACTTCACAGAAGATTTATACATGTATAAAACTAACCTTCCCCTTCCGTAGAACAACATATCAGCTGTTCCTGGCCATCAAGCCTGTAATCTCCCTGAAGTAGAGACAGACAAAACAGTTAATACACAGGTACCCAATGTCAATTAATAGATTGATTGATTGGTCTTTAACACCATGCTCAAGGGTATTTCACTTGTATAATGGCGCTGTTTTTACTGCTGGTTACATAATGTTCCTCCACCTTCAAAATGTAAACCAACATAGCATAGCTACATAGCATTTTATATACTTTTTATATATTTGGGTTAAAGCACAATCAAGATTACCTGAACTATTCCAGCAATAGCATGAGCAAAGTTATCCTTGAAGATTACCTCCCCTGTTCTGTCACTGCGAGCATCAATCTGACATTAGACAAATAAACAAGATCATAACAGGAATACAAAAAATAATCAGGTAAGTCTAAAACCTGGCCTTTCTCGTGTCAAATTGCATTCAATCAGATCGAAATATACAACCTACCCGACGAACACTTGTATTAAGTTTTCATTTATACTTTATAGTTACAGTAACACTTAACTCTTCCAAAACAGCTGAATGAAACGTTAACATTCTTCCAATGCCTATTGCCAAATTTAGACTTAATTATCAGTAATTCTTTTTATCTTGCGGAGTTTCTTTCTCTGTTTAAACAGCTAATTCCAAGAGAGTTCCAATGTAAGCTGATATGACATAAAAGGCACAGTAGTTTAGAAGTGCCATACAGACCTTTCCGTTACTCCATCCTGTAATTAATTCAGGTACTCCATCAGAATCCAGGTCAAATCCATGAATAATCACAGCCTGATTCTTAGACTACAAATAAAAACCATTGTATGACCTTTTTTAGACGTTTAATATCATACTCAAGGGGATTACACTTTAAGGCTGTCTATAATTGCAGTGTTATTGTCGAAAACATATACCTGGCTTTCCTTTTCATAAGATAGCTGTAGGTTTTGAAGTACTGTAATTTGGAAACAAAAATGTTAAGAAAAAATTGGTCATAACAGGAAAAATTATGATATATGTATACTAATGTCCCATGTTTAAAGACTGTAAGATCAAGACAGTCAAAAAGTATTGCCATCCTTGGATGATCTATCACATCAGGCACACTTCTAGGTCTACTGAACAATTCGTCAAGGTATTACTGTCATATGAGTGAAATTTAAATAAGTTATGACTAAATCAGGAAAAGTTAATACCCAAAGTTAAAACAAACCTTTATTCTCCAGTAGCGTGCTGTTTTGTCATAAACTCCCACTGTACCATTAGACAAGGCATACCCAAACTTTGTGTCCAGCATTGGGCAAAGAGAAGTTATTGCCTACAAACATCAACCTAATGAGCTACATATAGGATTTACAAAAGGTTTTATTATTATTATTATTAATACACAAATTTATTTTTAAATTCTGGATTGATTGATTGATCGATTGGTGTTAAACACTGTGTCCAAGGGTATTTCACTTATATGACGGCACTGTATTCCAACAGTAGACAGAAACTCTTAACACAACCATTAAATGTGAAGTTGGAAAGATAATGTTTCTACAATGCTACATGTAAGTATGAAAACATGAATATAATCTGGAAACATACTGCCCTAAGCCAGAGGGATAAAAACATATATACTGGAAATAAGGTATTAGTTACACACATATATGAACAAGAGCTGAAAAACAGACTACAATGGTAATTCCAAAAAGCCTTAATAATGTTACATTGTTTATTCACGATATGTGCCCAAGTAATGACCTGAAATGAGACTTAAAATTGCTGATCAGGCTGGGGAAGGTTGTTTTGTTCTGCCCCTGACAAGTTCTCATGACGATTCAACAAATTCAAACAAAGACATAGATGTTCACGAGACCTTAAGGCCTGATTATAAGACTATGTAGAACACCAAAAGTTTCCAGCCAGCCTTACATAGCACCATTAACCTCTAGGCAGAAACTTTACTGTTGAAAAGCCAGCCAACATTTTATTTTTTGTTTGTTTTATTAGGGTTTTACCTAGTACTCAAGGTTATTTCACTTATATGACAGCCCAATCGGTGAAGGAAACCACCTTAAACGATGCTGGCAAGGAAAACAGGACAAAACATCTACATAACATTAACAAAATAGGAAACCACAACAAATCGACATCCCATGTCTGTAAGCTGAGAGAGCACCAGGGCCAGCCAACAGAATCGCTATCTATAAGCCTCAGTAGTTTACCTCCGTTTCTGTCATCTCAGCAATAATCTCATCCTCTCTAAATACCCTTATGTCAAAATCTTCAGATCCTACAATCAACTGGATACAAGAACAACAAAAATAAATACCTCTTGAATTTAAGACAATGATTTCAAAAGTAAAAGTACATTGTGTGTTTTTTGTGACAAATCTTTAAAATTGACTTATGTATCTTATGTGAAAGGCTATCTTATAAAACTGGAATGTGTATCTTATTTGACATGTTATTTTATAATTCTTGCATAACATCAAAAAGAAAATTATAATTTAAAAAAATAAAATAAACACAGATCGTAAATTCCCAGAATAATGTGTATATTAATAGATATCAAGTTTATTTGGTGTTTTACTATAAATGGTGAGATTTAATACTGTAAAGGGGGTACTAGTATAACATGCAAATGAAACTGGCAGGACATCCTCTGGGTTGGGCTGTTTTAAACTAACAGAAGCACTCAAAATAAGGGTTTTACAACAAATTCTGATTGCCTTGATTTTAACCAACTTTGCAATGAAAAGTATTAAGTTGGTTCAAGGCTAGTAAAAGCCCGGAAAAATCATGCAATAATTCAAATTCAGCATAAGGAAGGCCGGCCATTTTTCCTCTTATGCCTCGAGTAAAGCTTTTGATCTCGCCGGGTTCATGATCTTATAGGGAATGAGTTAAGATTTTGAATAGTGGATGGGGGCGAGGCTTATTAACGTTTGACTTGGTGTAGCGTCGATACATCTTAGGGTGACTCAGTTATGACAGCTGATTGGCACATGATGCCACACATCCACATAATAATATTCTGACAGAAAATTCTTTTTTTTTTGTTTTTTAGTTCTAATAAAACTCTCCTTCAACCTACAAATTTGATGTTGGAGTTATTGGAAAGCCTCTAACTAAAAAATATAAATTTTTCATGAGATTCTGTGATAGTGCAAAATTCAGATTTTTTGAGTGCTTATGGTTTTTTAACGTTACTTTTGCTGGTTTAAAGCACTACATATATATGTACGAAAAAAGTTGAACTAAGTAAAATAAAATAAAATCAACTTACCTCCTGTTGGCCATCACAAGTAAAATCTATTAAAGATAGCGAGCAAACATTATCACCAGTTACCTGGAAATTAAAATTAAGTCATGTTAACTGCTACATAGACTTCAAATTCAAAAAGCCTTAATTGCAAAATTAAACAATGGATTTAATGAAAACCAACGTTAACAGAAATACATAGAAGTTCAGCTGTTTCAAATGTAGAAGTCATTTTGTAATTTATTCCATGTAATATTTAACCACGATAATCAGACTATACACTTAAAAGTGTAATATTATAAACTTGCAGATTTTAAAGAACATCAAAAGGCGATCATACAACTGATATGTTTATACCTACGGTGAATACCCAAATTTACAATGAAACATTTTAATGTATAAATGTACCGTCCAGAAGCTGTCGTTTCCCTCAAAATCAAATCCCTGTAAAGAACAGTTTCCTCCCACGATAGCCAAAGGTAATTCCAGACCTCCCAAATGACCCATGACAATAGCATTAGACCCATCTGGAGTCTGTGAATAGACATGGCCACTCGTGAAAATACACAAAAAGTATCTTCATGACTCTTAATATAAATTAATTATATTAAGACCTAATTATTTACAGGATTTATTTACACCAAACAAAAATACACACACAAGAACATTAAGATCAACGGCTTCAGATT
>JAVFBZ010038928.1:0-10719 GCA_032466195.1 Katharina tunicata
TAAACATATTAATGAATGAACTGTTGTTTTGCGGTAAAATGATCTCTATGGAGAGAAGGCGGCATCGATCCATCGGATAAACTTATGTATCGTAATTATCATTTATAGTAAGTCTATCTATGGGCCTGTAGACTGAAGATAAATACAGATATATTCGTTGGGTATATTTATATAAACTATATAACAATTTGGTAGCAGAACTTGGTTACTAAGTGAGATAGTGTATGATTTGTACATCCTAACATTTTGGTATCAGAAAGTGGTTATATTAAACCAGATAGTATAAAAGATACTTTCTAACAGTAATACATTTGATTTCATCCCTAGTCCTTGGTCTGAATGGTATCTATTTGAGGGCAGGACGAAAGCTGCTGTCCATTCAATAGGACTCCGAATCGTATCCACAAGCGCTGTTCTAGGCACGCTTGAATGGAGTTGCCACTGGCAATGGTTTCTGTGCAAGAGAATGAGGTCACATCTGCGTGGGTGACCTATTTACTGTCTTGGATGGCCCATGTCTACTACAGGCTCTGGTCGATAACACTTATCATTACGTAGTTTCGTTGTAACTTTGTTAACTCTGCTATCTAAAACGTCCCCTTTTTTCTCCCGTATTCTATCTCAAGTTCTAGGCCTCCATTTGATGGTTTTTGTTTCTCAAACAGCGGCTTGCGTGATTGCCCAATCTTTCATTTGCTAGGGAATTACCTTGTAGGTGCTGTACCTAGTTGTTGGAAGCATTTTCGTCCAAATATTTAATCCAAAGGGACCGTCCTACATAACTTGCGATTTAACAAATACTAGCCTTGCACAGAATTAGGCGTGTTCATGCCATCTTGCTTTGTGTCTCTATGGCAAGGTCTGACGTCCTTTTACTTTTTCAAATCAGACTGAAGTTGGAGTAGAAGGTCTTGATGATTTAGCTTCTTGTAGACCTCATCTATAATGGCTGTAGCCAATTGAAATCATCTCAACAACTTTTCAAGGTCTTTTCGCAGTTATCTGCAATTGAGAGATATGTATGATATAAAAAACATAACTTTGATGGATTATCAACTTCGAATCATAATATATATGTATATACTTAACTATAGGGCGTTTAAAACCGCTAAGGGCTACTAGCCTGGCCATACAACAATAATATAGTAAAAAAACATGACAACTGAGATGTTTTTTTAACTTCTGGATATATTGGTAAGCCAAAAATCAATCTCAGTCGTCATGTTTTTGTAATCTACCCAGCATCTAAATGCCAAACAAAATAATATAGTAGTTCTAGTAGAGTAAACTCGGTCTGAATAAAGTTACATTTCCGTACATGGAACGCTATATGCAGAGTTTTTACAGAGACTGTGAACGGAATTATTTTGACCCGGACAAGGCATTGATATATCTATCTATGTTTGGCATTGGGTATGTATTTGTATTTTTCGTTGTACGAAAGCTAAGTAAGCGGTAATCCACATATAACCCAATGCCTCTTGACTTCTTCATCAGATGCACTAGTTTACAGGCATATTCGATAGCTATCCCAGTACCTCTTGACTTCGCCACATGCACTGTTTTACGGGCATATTTGTAATCATCTTAAACAACCTTTTACTTTGGTTATCGGGTGAGGAAAAGTATGATAGTACGGCTGATTGATTTGTATCTGATCCTGAATCGATTTCATCTTACGCAAACATGAAATAATAACTTTAAAGTCCTAGGGTGGGACTTGATTTTAACTTTCCCTCTTCAACTGGGTAAATGACTTCTTTGTCTCACGCTGAAGAGAAATTAGGACGCTAGTTAAACTAATAACTCTAAAAACGAATCGTTAATATCACCTTTCAATAGCAAGGCTTCACGGCTGTGTCTTTAATCTATCTATCTCAATATCAATCTCTACGTATCTCATGTAAGCAATGTCCTGTTTGCCGCTCTGGCTGACAACTATTTGCCCCTTTCCGGATCCTCAAATACCCGGCAAGGAAACCTTCATTTATTGTTGTAAACATGCACCCTGCATTAACTAGATACCCCACACTAACCCCATCTTTTTTGTAACCACAGAAATTTCACCGACTGAAACTAAAAACCAACAATAATATTCAACGTCAAATAGTATTTCGTAAAACTGTGGAAATCACATTTGATTCTGAGCACATTGTTTAGTTCTTTGGCGTCACCAGTGACAAATCCTACTTTTTACGCACAATTTAAGGATTATGTTGTCACATTAGTTGACATGGAGCTTTTGCCCAAAAACCTGCTCAAATAGTGTCTTGGAGCAACCTTTCACATGTTTGTAAAGCACCCATTTCATCAACCTACTCGTGACTGTGTCGTATCTTCAATTGGTAAGATTATACAATAACAAGTATTTTCGCGACAAACGCTGTTTACCTTGGAATATGGTATGGGCCATTCTCGTTACACCTGGTAACGTAAATTGACGTACGGATCAGAACAATTGTCAAGATTTTGAAACAGCAGTTATGGGCAAAGTGGTTTCTGGTGCTTGATCGGGGTTGAATAACAAGTTTAATGTTGTACGCAAACTGATCACACCACACAGAGGCGAAACGAGATAAAACGAGAAAGTTCCTTTTAACAGATCACGAGTTTTTTTAAAGTTCTTGTGGATTTTTTATTTAAACTTAAACTCTTTTACAAGTTAACACTAACTCTCTGCAAATAAATAAAGCATTAAATATATTGAGGTTTAAATATGTTCCATTTAAACAGGGGAATGGCGTGACAGGCCGTCGTCAAGCTCCATGGAGTAAAGATGTATTTAAACAAGGTAACCTTCAATTAGGTCAAATTGAAAAGGTCAGTGACAGTAAAGAAGCCTCTGGAACAGTGGCTGATAGATAATCCATTTGTGTTCGTGTATATTATGTGATTAACACGCCTAATTTATTTCAACGTTTCTCTATTTATAAGAGTGTAAATTAAATACACTAACTTGCTTGAAACAATGTGTTTAGGTCATCTTTTAGAACATATTTTAAGTAAACAATTCTCTCTCATTCATTAGTAATATTGATAAGATATCGCTCGTTCTTGCCATTAAGTCGTAAAACTGATTTTTAATATTCAGAACAGCCTGTCTGTATAATTTTATTTCAGACAATGCGAATGAAAGCAAAACTTAACCGGTTTAGTACCGCCATAAAAAATATGTAAACTCTGTGAAACAGGCATCTCAAATGATGTCTCTGTAAAGTTTTTATCTATTATCGCAGCAGAATCAAGTTTCCTGTAGGAAATGATATATTTATCCTCTGATTTTGTGACTGGCCCTAACAAAACTGTATCCGTCTAGTCAGCTGCGAAAGACAGGGGTAGTTTTTTTTGCAATTAATGCGTACCTCATCAGCAAATACCGTTGATTTAACATTTAGCCCATACAATTTAAGCGCTCTTTATATCTATAGGGAAATTAGGAAGAAACTGTGCATAATAATGGTAGCTCTGTCAACTATTTTTTGTCTGCATTACAATGTTTAATCCCACTATTGCCAGGAGTATCCTGTATATTGATTTTAACTATTCCCCAGATCTTGTGAGTAGCTGTTTGGGTTGATTGCTTTTTCCGTAATCGGACTGTGGGCGTCCAGACATAAGTTTTCTAACCGTGTGAAATTGTCGTCGATTTACCGCGTATAGTCTAAGGTCTGGTACTCAGTTGCTAATAGGTATCATATGTAACATACATAATCAAGCAACTAACGACGCTTTGAAAGAGTTAAAAGCTTTGAATGTCAAATTGAGTTGCATTTTTTTTTATTTAAAAAAAGCTTTAAAAGCCACATACAGTTTGACAGATTATGGACAGTTAAAGCATTTTAGGAATAGCACAACGATACAACTTCTATACTTACTATAAAAAACAGCCCAAAATATGTTCAAGCAGTGAGCTTTCGTACTAGTACTTTATCGCACTTTTTCAAACTAAAGTCTGTAGTAGACTAGGTATTCATATATACTAAAGGAGTAAGCAAAGTTCACAAAAGTATTTAACAAGCAGGAACAGGAGTTTAATTCACGGTGATCGTTTTCTATTGCAGTAGTTTATGATACAGGGCATGCAGGCAGGTCCATGCCCCTTATCCTTATTCGCGCTGTGGTTTTTGTTGTATATGTATGGCCTTTCCGCAGTTATAACTTAAACATCTTGCCATAGAGTTTGGCCTGTTTCTATTTGATGGTCTCCTACTGCCGAAGAAATCCCTGGCAACCTTACTGATTGTTTATGTTCTGTTAATCTGGTGTTAAGTTGTCTACCAGTTTCACCAATATAAAACCCATCGCATTCAGCATATGGAATATTCTATATAATTCCACACAACTGTTCTTAATGTGTACTATCTTTCGGTTTCACTAAAATGTCGCGGTGTAAGGCCACTCTTGTATGATGTTTCCGAAAAAAACATTTTCAGTTTTTCTGATTTACCCGATAAATATGAAAGAGTTACACAAAGTAAGTCTGGCTGCTGGTAATCTGGTTTATTTCCTGGCTCAGCTTCCTGTCTCAAACAGCACAAATGATAGTTACAGTGAGTCAATGGTGAGCAAATCCTCTTATTTTCGGCAACTTTGTGAATATTCTCACTAACAATATTATCACATCTGTCCTTTAGTTTTCTAACAACGCTTAGTTTTAATGTAGAGGATGATGAGATTTAAAATTCAAATACTGGTCAGCGAGGAGCAGACCACACGAAAGCCCACTGCTTGAACATATTGCGGCTTGTGTCTTTTAAGAAAAAAAAGTATTATATTGTAGCCACCAAGCCGATGAAACATTTCGGAATACTGTGTAATGTTTATATAATAGGATAGATCTATGGGTTTGTTTAACAAGACTGGTCAAAAACAAAACGAAAAATTAAAAACTCTTAACAACAACTCTGTTACATTCTGAAAATATATCTATATATATATCTCAGCTTTGGGAGAGTTTTTTCTCCATCAAACATAGAAATGCATACCTTAAAGGTGACTTGCAGTTGACAGCAGTTGAGTTTAAACCATGGTTAATTTTGACAAAGAAGAACCAAAGAAAGCAGGGGGTTTATTTATCTATTTGATAGGTGTTTAACGTCCTACTCAAAGGTGTTTTATGCTGTTTTTTATGTTTTCAATTTTAAATTATGCACAACTGTGACAGCTATTTTGAGCCATGCAAGGGTTTTAACTTACCACCATTAGTCAAGCGAAGAAACATTTATGACCTAGCGGTTTTACGTCGCTGTGTAAATAGTAGTTTTAACTCTATATATCTCATAGGATGTCTTGCATTTTACGCACAAATAAGGTTTTTAAGGGCCAAAAAGGTATTTTGTCCAAATCATAAGACACATTTACGCAGGACTCGCTGTTTATTACCAAAGTTTCAGAACAATTTCAATCAATTACTAAGCTCGTTAGATATTTTTAATAGTTTGAAATGTTTTAAATCACACTGCCGTAAAATCCCATATTCTTGATCTGTGTATTTGACAATTTTACATGTATAGCATTATATATTTAATTTTTAAAATGTTGTTTATTAATATTATGTTTTTATGTATTTATTATGATTTAAACACTGTTACCAACATTGTAACTAGGCAGTATATGCCTGTTGTGATTGAAGTAAATACATAAAATATTTCACTTATATCCCATCTTTATGTTGCCGATGTGTGGTGGAAATCGGTAAAGCTTGTAAAAAAAACACCACGCGATCTCCTCAGCGGCCGGAATGCTTCTCTTATATCCCAACTTTGCCGATGTGTGGTGGAAATCGGTAAAGCTTGTAAAAAAACACCAAGTGATCTCCTCAGCGGCCGGAATACTATAATCGATAAGTACCAGAACTTGGAAAATTCGACGTCGTGGTTTGATGTGCCTTCACACGGCGATGACTGTTTTCAGTAAATGGTCGAATGATAGTAGTAATCCATCTTGAGGCTTCCCAACCGGCGCTTTTCAACGTTGCAGATAGTGCACATTTAGCTCGGGTATATGTCACTGATTCTGGTATTTGACCTATATGGGATTCATCGACGGAATCGTGTTAGCATTGGCTTAGATTCCCAACCGGCGCTTTTCAACGTTGCAGATAGGTGCAAATTTAGCTCGGGTAATTGTCACTAATTCTTGCATTTAATTCATCGATGGAATCGTGTCAGCAATTGATTAGCTTCCCGAGCGGCGCTTTGCAAATGGGAGACCGGCAAGAAGTCGGTAAGCCCTTTGCAGCACCCAAGGTTTCAACTGGGATAAGAGGCTTGTATTGTTTGCTTCATCTTCGCATCCTGCTATTTTACAGGTCTGACTTTTGTGCGAGACAAAATTCACAAATTAGCTCTACAATATCGGATACATGTAGCTGAGTGGTTTAGCTGGCCAGCCTTTAACGCTGGCGACTCGGTTCCTGAATCTGAGGATAGTGGGTTCGATTCCTGTAAGGGGCTCAGCCTGCAAAATTGTCTGAACTAGAATGTTTGGAAGTAGTTTATGGTCGTCACTGACCTCACCCCACCTGATCTGGTTTTCACCTTCATCTCCTATTGGCTATAGCTCTGACTTCCACCCTGCTGTGACATTCTACAACATTTCTGGGTGTGCATAAGTTTCACTCTCTAAGAAACTGGACACATTTATAATTAATTTCCATAGGGACTGAACAACTTTTTCACGCAGGACCTACAGCATAACTATGCATTTTCATAATAGACTTTTAGTATTTTGACTGTGACAAATAAGTGTAATTTATTGATTTAATTTGTGAACAAAATTTCACCAAAAAAAAAAAAGACAACAGTGTTTTAATAAACCATTGGCCCAAACATATTTTGCTGATCAGTTAATATCATTTTATATTTCAATCGGGAAATCTGAGCTTACAAAGCCATTTACCAACGGCTTATTCTCAACATTAATCAAGTAGGTTTAACAAAGTCTAATCGATTTTACTTCAGAGTTAAGATGACAAATGAGATCGACAGGAACTGCTCACAAAGAGCATCACAGCGCACTTAAAACACCGCCATAGTTTATGGGCTTATAATTAAGATGAAGTCATAGATCTCAAGTTTATTTCTGAATCTCTTTCGTCGACCTACTAATAAAATATTGTACTGTCGGCAACAGTTCTTTTTAATTACTCAAACATTAGCCCAACTACATTACACATGCCACAAAGATCCGACTTAATATATGGTAAAAAGCTACTAAACAACATTAGTGTCCTTCATTAGAATATTCCTGCTATGTATAAACTAGCCGGTATTATCAAGCAAAATCAGTGACTAGAGTAGAACCGGAAACGCACTCCCAAAATAGCACTAACGATCCAGCGGTAATATCGTTACCATGGATGTAAGCTTGTTATACAGAAAGTATGCAGTTGTGTAATACAGTATCCATCCAGATAGCACTATACAGCTAGAGGCCAATTTTAACGTTTACAATAATGTTTGATCAATGAATAAATACGGCAACTGTTACAACATAAAGAGTAAAAGATATTTATAAAGACATCAGTAAAATCGCTATTTGTGTCAACCGATGGAAAGACAAACCATTTGACAAACGAACGTCTTTTTCACATATGCGTTGCACTTTCTCAAAAGTGAAAGAGATACCCATTAGTAGCCCAAGGTAAATACAAGGTTACAAACAATAAAAGGCACACTGAGAAGTCAAACTGGTCTAACAACATGTATTCGCATTATTTAGGCCATTTGGCCAAATAGTTAATTTTATTAACTTATAAACTCTGTTATTCTGCATAGGTTAAATGCTATAGCTTTTTTATGAAACCGATATTTACGTTAAGGATGTCGATCGATTTAATCTGTAAAATTGCCTGGTGGTCTTCAAATGTTCTCTTCAGCCCACAAAGTTTTCGTGTGTTTAACCCCAGAATCTCCAGTTTAATGAAAGCTCCGTCTGTAGATTACCGGAATGGAATAATTATTTTATTCCGGTAGGCAATCCGCCCGGAATGAATCAATAACTTTATTTTCGTAAGAAATAACATTTGTTTGCTTCAATCCGAGTAGAATATCAACAGGTTCTACTCAATTTGAAATTAGTGTAATTGGATTGGGGAAAATGTGTTAGGTTTGACAGATCCGAATTAGATTACCCGCAGGGTGGCAACCCTATAATGATTTATTGATTGATAGGTGTTTAACGTTGTGGTCAAGAGTATTTCACTTATATGACGGCGCTGTATTCCAACACCACAAAGTGACAGTAACACAACCTAAAATGTTATGTCTCTTGTGATAACTCTGTTCCTCCAGTGCCAAGAATGACAGTATGAATATAAGCTTTTAACATTCTGCCCTTAATCGGAGGGACTCTTAAAATGAATGCTAAGGTCAATTTTCACGGGATGAGAGACGACAGTCGCACTGTGTAGACAAACTACTTACTATATTATTGTACAGCCATATATGACATGATATAAACAAACATAAATGCACTGAAGAAACTATTCCCTTACAGAGGAGGGAATCTGTAAGGGATCATTTGTTTATAGATCACCAATGAGAATATTACCTTGAAATAAGGGATAAATTATGTAAGAGGAACTATCCCTTGCCAAAAAAAAACAAGAAGGTTCCTTTCCATATAAATGAAAGTTTCCCTTGAAAGTGAGGAATAAGGGAATAAATACCTAGTTCCAGTTGAGTTAAAAGGAAAATATCCTTTAAATGGCACACGGGGAATGGATTGCCTGTATTATTAAGGGAACAAATTTAGTGGAGACGTCTGTTACAGTTACAGTTCAATGTTACGATCTAGTTGCTAAGACCATTTCGAGCAAAGTTTTCAAATAATGTGATAATTGCTCCGAAAACATGCCAGAAGTTGTCTTGAGTTAGGCTTCACCAGACATCCACATAAAGAACACTGGAATTCTTTATTTTTTGTTTAAACTGAATCCAAGCACATACAGATGATTAACAAACTGAATGTCACAGCAATGTTTGAGATTTTACTCTAAAAGCATTACATTGGTTTCGTACCTAAATGCATTCAGGTAACTGATGTGACCACCGTTGGCCATAGACAGAAATGAGGCGTCTTATGACATAAGGTGACATAAAGTCTTAAAGTTAATGTCTGTTCTTAGAGAAACTATTAGGTTATCCAATCGTGTATTCGGTGGAGGATTGATATGGAGCTGCTGTGTCATTAACTTGGCCGTGGCTCGAGGTGTCAGGAACCTGGTGGCATTCCGTTTTTTCTTCAATAAATAACGTGCTTTGGAGCAATAATAAAAATAAAGAAATCTGTTCATTGCTTTCACTTTTGCGTTATATAGTTGAAGATTAGTTGAGATCAGACGCAAGAATTAACACGAGTTCACAAATGAATACCTTGTTACCATGAACGGAATCCCGCAACAACCTTTATAAACAGGTATAGACCTTTGTGCCAATACTTTCTACACCGGAGAAAGAACTCTTTATGTGAATTTGTTAAATCCATGGCAACGATTTTTATCGGAAAACAATGGAAGCAAAAACGCATTCAATCACTTTTAACTTGGGAGAGTTTGATGAATCGCAGATCATTATTTATGCTCGTAAGGCATACGAATTGACTGAAAGGCGTGTCTGATTAATTTGCCGGTGTCAATGGTTCTAAGATATTCCGCTGGAGACATCCCTGTTTTCTTCTGACGCACAAATCTGTATACCAGATGTTGCACAATTTACCGGTCTATACAGATATGTTAAAGGAAGAAACATGGCATATGTTATAAACTTGCTGTTGAAATTTAAATATTGTCAACAGTACAAAATGATGTCCTAATCCCTAAACATAACATACTGATCAGGAATACATTGTTTTGGTTTTTGTTCTATTAAATCACATTAAGGTACAAATGTGTTTTTTTTATTGACCTGAAATAAAGCGTAGGCCGTATTTTGCCCAAATAAAGTAGAAATGTGATGGGATTTATTATGATTTTCAGGTGGTATTGGTAATACAACGAAAATACAAACAATGATATTTCAATTCGTGTCATTAGCTCTTTGCGAGTTGGTATTATTAGCCGTTGTTATATTTTATACGATTTGAACTCACTTCATTATTCAAACTTCACCATGCTATTGGCAGTCGCTCAGTAACACAAACAAATCCCATCAGATATTATCGACAAAGTTTTATGAATAAGGATTGTGGTGAAGCTTTTGATTACGGCATTTAATAGCAGCAGAACAAAAAAGCAACAGAATTACATTAGACTTGGGACGAGTGATCGGCAAACTGAGTCGAGTGAAAATATATTATAGGCCCAAGGAAAATGTATTATTGTTCCTGTTGTCTTGGCAACCGTATTGTTCATTTGAGCCATATATACACGACTGCTTTTCTTCAATTCTATGTAATTACATCCAAGATAAGTTGAGAAACAAGTATTTGCTTTCATTAATAACATGTTATACACAATACATCTCAAGAAATATTACTTACACACACTTATTCATTTTCTCAACAAACAGGACGCAGCTGATAGGGTTGGGAGTGTTACCTTTGCATACAGTATTTTGCAACTAAAAGAGCTAATCGAGATAACAGCTCAATAAGCAGCTTGTTATGTATCATTGATTAACTGATTATATAACCAGAAGAATGAAAATGATTAAATCTTTTAAAAAATAAAGAATTAGAAACATATATTTAATAAATCGATCTGCAAACGGACGAAGA
>JAVFBZ010038939.1:0-10719 GCA_032466195.1 Katharina tunicata
AAACTATATACACAAAGAATTGAAGAAACTGGACAATTATTGAGGAAAGATCTATCGTGATGTTGTTTTCATGTACGTTCAAGTTCAACTCGCGATACGAACGTGGCAAAATAATAGCCAAAAAAATATCCCTTTTTAAATTTGGAATTTAACTTCATGTTTGATGGGAATATTTTCGCAGTTAAAATTTTGCAGTTAGATTTGTACGCTTGATTGTGGCTTTGCGTTGCACTTAAGGGTATTTCACTCATATGCATGGCGTGCCAGCCCAATTAGTAGCCTAACGGTAAACTACCCTGAACAACGTTGGCAACACAGAAGACACCGCAGTATATTTACAGGGCACCACAACAAATCGGCTTCCTGATGCCATTAGTTCGGAGAGTTCCAGGGCACAGGAAGTTCCTGCTCAACCAACTAAATATGTCAATAGAAACACAAACGTTTTAAAGGAATATATATGTATATTTATACATTTCCTTTTTGTAACATTTCAATATACATTTCTGCAATACATGTACAGCAGAATAAACAACAATTTAGCAATGTTAATTGAGTCAAACATGAATGTGTATTTTTTCTTGATTATATATCTTGAGAGCTTGAACAAGTGTAATTGGTCAATATGTTGCATTTGGTTTTCTTCTAGAGGTCCCAAATTATTGAATCGAACAATTATTATTTTGCAATATTTATCATGCAAATAACAAAGTATTTATGATTCCCTCAGTTCTGCCTCTAACATGTACATTTTTATATCTTATATAAATCTCATATGTCTTTTTTATTTTATATCTTAACCTATTCTGTGACCAGGTACATAATTTGAAGCCTTTTGAAACACAATATACATACAATACATTTGTCATAACAATGAACAATGGTAAAGTCTATAACAAACTTCTATAACACTAGGCAAAAACTCGTATTAATATTGCTATTTATTAAAGTAGATATTTACTGAGGAATCAACATTGAGCAATATTAACTCCATATACATATTTTTCAATTGTTTCAAATACTTTATAAATATTGAGTTATTTTTTTCTATAGAAAATGATACTGGCACTATTAGTAAAACAAATAGTTAATCTATAATAGGGATATATAAATACTGAGACTACTGTTTAATATAATAAATATTATTTCATGCGTAAAATAAAACATACTCAAAACATTATTGAATAAACAATGGAGGGATCCAAAAACTCTCCGTGTCATCATTCATACTCTACTCCAGCCGAATTTCAAATTATTTCTTTGATAGGTGTTAACATCATACTCAAGGATATGAATTTGTTTGACGAATTTGCGTTGTTGGTGTATAAACTTTGTAAAAAAAAACCACCTGCGATCTCAGCAGCCTCTGGAAACTTCCCTTATAAACCTAAACCAGATATGGTGATATGACAAGAAAGCCTAATCAACTTAATAGCCACGACCTGAATTTCAAAAAACTTAAAATTTAATGTAATAATGTATCAAGCATATGAATGGAAATGGAAATAAAGTATTTATTATTATTATTATTATTATTATTATACAGGGTGGCGCCTATTTCACAAAGCTTTATGGTACTTATGCTTTACCCTAAATCCTCAACAAATTCGACCTCTAAGGGCACACACTATAAGAAATTTATTGAATGTTTAAGTGTGAATTTGAAACTAAAACTTACATTTTCTGGTAATTTAAAGTCTGAACTTCATAACAATTTCAAAATGGCATGTCTACACTTCTTACCCTTTGCGTAAAATGTAGTTTTATAAGTTGTAAAGGGGTCGAATTTGTCGAGCATTTAGGGTAATAAATTTATTTTCAGTTATGTGAAATGGTACATTTAACATTTTTAGTTTATCACTTTAGGTCATCATGTAATAAATATATGTGTATATAGCTGTTTCAAACTGATAGCATCCATGTAAAAAAAATTCATCAAAATCTCTTTATCACCTTGAATCCTGACTAGGAAGCACCTCTACACAAATCAGAAAATAACATATAAATTAATGACTTTGTGTTAAAACTTTTACATTTTTCTTTACATCAGATCTCAAGTTATATAAATGGATATGTGTAGGTTAACCAACGAGAGCCTGTGTATTACCAGGAATATCATTTGCTCCGGAAGGGAGTGATATTTAAAGCAAAAAACATAACAAATAAGTGATATTCATCAGAATATACGCGCTTGATTTATTAAGTTGATTATATTCTTGAATGACTTTCTTCGTAATATGTTGTCTCTCTTTGGTAAACCTCTATTTATTATATAGAAAAAGAAATGTGTATGAAGCATAACTTTTGTTCATTTCTTTTATGATGTTAGTTTCTAGGAGAGGGAGACATTTACATCAAAACCTGGCAACTGAAATAAAAGGAAGTTGTCATCCATACTTGTAAGTCACTGGTCATATTTCAAGATTCATTAACAACGGTTGCTATACACACCAAAAATAATTAGTTCCAACCAAAAATAGAGATTCTACTGACATATTCTTTCATTACTACTACACAGTCTGAAAAACATTATAAACGGTTAATTGGTTGATTGTTGTTTTACGCCGTACTTAAGGTTCTTTCACTCATATAATCGTGGGTGAAGGCAATGACCATCAAGGTAACTGTCAGAAGACAAGGACAAAACTCATTCCCCCACGGCTCAGAAAGCACAAGGACACAGGGTTTGTTTGTTTGATTGGAGTCTTACGCTGTACTAAAGGTTATTTCACTCATATCACAGTGTGCCAGCCCAATCGGTGAAGGGAACAACCGTTCCAGGGCACAGGAAGCATCAGCTAACCACCCACATCATAAAAAGTAAATCAACCCATTTACAATGCCATTTAGTCGTTAAACTTTAAATTAATACATATATCATACAAAACACTGAGCTACATTGATTCTGAGTATTTCTAACACTTTAAAAAGCAATTACAGGCTAAAATACTACATGGTTATCTGTACATTTCTAAAGGTAATAAAAAAAACACAAGAAACAGAAACATTGGCCTGTTAAAAAAAATTGATATAAAAATGTCAATTATAAATCAAAGATATGTTATAACAATATTTATAAGTAATGTTTGATAGGGTAGGCCTACGTGTAGACTGGTGAGCTACGGGTCTAAACACCAAATTGACTTACTTTGCATAGATATAAATTTACACAATTCTTCACTTGATACAGACATGTACATGTATAATAATGTTCTGACTCTCATTTAACTAGCAACAGAAATGGGTGATATTTGAGTGGTTCGGATTTCATGATGCACATTAAATCACATACGAACCCAAAATTTGGATTTTTCAACTAATTCTGTTTGCCTCGATTTTTTACAAGATTTGATGTTTGTTCAAAAATGAAAAGTCACGTTAAAATAAAAATTATTCATTGGGTACAAAGCTTGTACGGACCAGGAGAAATATAGCAGTTATTTGAAGTTAACGTAAGGAGGGCTGGCCATATTTGCTCAGAATGACTTTGATCCAGCCGTGGTGAATGACCTTGTTTATAACGAGCCAACATTTTGAACCCTGTAAGGGGTGTGGCTAACACAGTTGACTATGAGTGACGTCGGTACATCAAAGTATGTCTGAGCTGTGACAGCAGACTGACACATTTCCAATTACAAATTCTGACAGAAAATTCAGTTTTTAATTTTTTAGTTATTAAAAAAACTCTCCTTCAACCTACAAGTTTGATATTGGAATTAAGCCTCTAACTTGTACTTCTTGAGAAAAATATCAATTATTCGTGAGATTCTGTGATAGTGCAAAATTCAGAACTTTTGATTGCGTATGTTATTTTGAGGTAATCCCACTTATTTTAAATGGAAGGAAACCACCTAAAATCAAAATGTGAATTGCAGGAATCTTTGCTGAAGTTTTTTAAACAACAAAAAGTTTTGCATTCTACTTCGAAAGATGACTGATAACTGAAGGGCCAAATTGTTTATTGATAGCTTGTCGAGTTTGAAAATTATCTATATGCTTGAAAAGGCTGGCAACAAACAAGACAATACAGGGCATTTACAGGACTCAAGAGGACTTAACAAACAAATCAGCTTTCTGATTGGTTAAATTAGACCAGTGAGGGGCAATACGACAAACCTTTCGACCCTGTAATTCTTGTCATAACTTTACATTCAACAGAAATAACATACTGTCAATTTAATGTAAAGTGAGCTTTACATTTCAAGTCATTTTACTTGTTAATTAATGTGGGTTTATATATAAAGTTTTAGTAAATCCTAAAAAATCCAAATTGTAAAATGTCAAAATAATGCCATGTTATTTAATAAATATACAAAGGTGAGTGATATACCATAAAAAAAAAAAACAATACAAAGCAAAAATATAAAATAAATACAACATAAAATAATTTTGTTTTTAAATAAATAGGTCCAAGCTTAAAGCTATTAAAATAACATCTTAATTTGATATATAATGTCATAAATTTCCCCAAAGCAGAAACATCAGACATCAGTACCGTAAAATAAGTAGGCTACATGTATATATATAATGTACGTATAGTCACATTTCTGCATGTTAATTGTTAACATAAGTAATAGTATGAGCTGAAACACACAAATTAACAACGATAAGCACAACATACATGTAGATCAGCACCAGGTGAATTTGGCCCAATTGGCTGGTAGATTTTACAGTTGACAGTCAAAATTATTTTAACTGGTCAAGTCAGCGGTACATGTATATTGAGTGGCTGTCGTATAATGATAAAAAATGTAGAATTAGATTTTCTATAGCGTAAGTATAGATAAGTTCTTTTTACAGCTACTTTAGAAAAATTACTTGAGTTACACTCAAGTCTTGGAGCTACATGTAGTTACAAAGCCCCACAGATCTTTGGATGCCTGCAAAGTTCTCTTGCAACCATAGATGACCATAGATTTATATATAGGTATTTTTTTAAAAGATTGATGAAAAGCCAAAGTTATGTTTTATACAGGGCGTCACAACAATTCAACTGCCGGATGCCCCTTACATGTAACTCAGACAGACAGAACTCCCACCAACCAGAATATTTTGAAAATGCGTCTAGCGAAGTTTGTGGGTTTTCTAAGTCCTACACAGTTTTCCTCTGACAATATTGCTGGGGAATGATCGGAACCATAATGGTGACAATCCTGCTGGTCTCAAATCACAGATTAAACAATTAAACACAGCTTGCTGATTTACTTTTTCTAGAAAAAGTTAGCTATTCGGAGATCAAAGAGCTTAGATTCCAAGGTGAAATACTTATTGATTATGTCAGAAGCTCCCTTTGATGTGGGCTGACCAGATAAAACGGTTCAGGCTGAAAATCTTTCCATGGCCCAGCTGCCTGACCAGGAAACTACTAGTTAAATGTATGCATACCATGGCAAATTATCCCTGAAGATTTAGTAACAGATATTTTCATTGGTTTTTAAAAAATGAGGTCAGTTGTAAGGTGTCTCCCCATTGGCTACAATAAGTTTACTTTCCAATTCCTGGTTTTTCTTTGCCAGTATTTTAGCTGCCATTTTTTGATGAGCTTGAAGTTCACTTTTCTCATTCATCTGCAAAACAGAAAGGGTTTGCTGTTTGATTAACGATTCGAAGACTTAACGGCCCATTCATAAGACAGCGTGCCAGCCCAATGGGTCAAGGAAACCCCCCTAAACAACGTTACACTGGCAACAAGCAAGACATCACAGGTCATAAAATAAATGGATATTCTTAAGCTTAACGTTCCAAATAGTTTATGTTAATTCTTGCATAGATTTAGCTGAATATCTTGTGTAACTGACTTATTTGGAATTAGATTGATTGAATGATTGGTGTTTAACGCCGTGCTCAAGGGTATTTCACTTATATGACGGCGGTGTATGCCAACAGCGGACGGCAACTAACACAACCAAAAATGCGAAGTCACTTATTAAAGTGTTATCGCTGTTGGAAAGATAATGTTCCTCCGGTGCTAAGTATGACAGCATGAATATAACCTGGAAACATACTGCCCTTAGCAAAAATTATTTATTTTTGATAGCGTGAAATTTTTTAAGAGAGACAATATACTGACCATGTCAAGGATGATGACCAGAAGCTCCCTATCACTGAACTGATTGACATCAATACCATCTATCTCTCTGTCATACTTGTGGTTAGCTGTGCAATTTTGTGGCCTTTCAATTTTTAACTTCTCATCTGGATAAAACAAGAACAACGATAACAATGTCAATTATATACATTAACAAAAGAACATAACAATTATTTACCCTGAGTTCTAAGCAGTTTCCTGTAATCGACGGTAGTGAAGTGCTGTTGGTGTTATAAATAAGTTGGATTGATTGATTGATAAGTGTAAAATGCATGATCACATGTACATCCCTTTTATGATGGCAGTGTCTTCCAACAGTACTTCAAGTGTTAAACCTTTTTCCAAAGGTAGTGTTTCTGCAGTGCTAGGTTTGCCAGTATGGTTGAATGTATAGTTTGTTTGTTTGTTTGATTGGGGTTTTACGCCGTACTCAAGGTTATTTCATTCATATGACGGCGTGCCAGCCCAATCGGTGAAGAAAACCACCATAAATGACGCTGGCAACATGCAAGACAGGACAGAACATTTACATAAAATTAACCAAACAGGACACCACAAAAAAATCGGCTTCCTGTGCCCGTTAGCTCAGAGAGCACAAGGGCACAGGAGGCTCCCACCTGGCCACCCCACCACCCGCGATTGAATGTATAGAGCTTGAAACATAACGCCCTTAGTCAGAGTTTGTTTGTTTGATCGCGGTTTGATTGGCCTCCTGTGCCCGGCCACCCAACCACACCCCCTTAGTCAGAGAGTCATTAATAAGTACAGTTGGGTCAACAATCAAACTTACCCTCGTTGATGTTTTGGATGATCCATTTGATAATACTTTTCGCCTTGCTGCTCTTGGAAGGTGACTGAGTGCTGATTTCTGCTAGCTTCACACCAAGTTCTTTATTTCTTACAATCTGTTCATCGAAGGCCATCCTATAGGCCTCCACTGTGGTGTACGCTTCTAATCTTCTCTCTTCGTACATCTCCATCTATGACAAACAAAGCAAAATATTTTATATATGTATGTAATACATATGCAAAGACAGAGATAGCAATTTAATTTTTTTTTTTTACCCCTTTTTGTTTAGGGGTTTAACAACGGCGTTGAGGTGCAAGAGTGGGTGTTAGTTACCTATGAAGCCATTTTGGTACCGAGTCAAATTTTGACGAGGTACCAAAATGACGGCAGACGTAACCAACACCCACTCATTCACCGATATGGAGGATTTAAACACCATTCTATTCCGATAAAACCAAAAAAAGATAGGCCTCTAGCGTCAGCTCTTCTAGTTTCGAACGTGGCTTTTACACAAAAGATTAATATTACAGACTATTGGTCGATCCGTTTCTCAGGAAAAATACAATTATGTACTTTGCTCCATTTGTAAAGCCAAAATTCTGTCGATTTTATGATTCACTGGAGATTTAGAATTTGTTTTCTCTAATTCCAGACTATCTAGTTCCGTTTTCAGTGTTCTGCATAGCATAAGCACTCTAAAGTCACTTCAAATCACATCAGGCCATTTATAAAAAAAAGTTATGTTTGCTAGGTTTGTTTGTTTGTTTGATTGGTGTTTAACGTCGTACTCAAATGTATTTCATTTATATGACAACAAATTCTCCACTTCTTTCAAAAAAGTATTTCAAAATTGCTGAGGAATTGCAGTAGTTGAAATATACAAACTACATGTATGAACTAACACTGATAAGTTCGATATCAGTAAACAGATTTAATCAGACACAAAAAAAGCTGATGTATATATAGTTTGTTTGCACACAAAATGTTAGAGCCTTTCAGGACACGGCAAACACAAATAATATTATGAATGGCCTCAAGTTCATTATTTTCAGATTTATTGACATGACCTCAAAATAATTACATTTGTACATATACAGCCAGAAAATATCTCGAAAATCCTAAATACATTGTTTTACAAATGCATTTTCAACTTAATCATATTCATTAGACCATGCCTTTAGATGTAGATGTTTAGAGATAAGAATACAAATGTACCTCTTCCCTTAATTTGACTATTTCTTTTCGCATGTTAGCAGCAGCCATTGCACAGCCACATGGTTCTGGTCTTCTTCCACGACACGTACACGCTCCTAGGACAGCCAGCTGAAAGATGCACAACCATGCATTAATAAACTGCATACAAACTTTGTGTCAACAATCGCAACTCTTTTCATTGACATTTCCTCTTGTTCCTAGAAAAACTAATGGCTATTTAAAATAGTTCAGGGTTATATGGAAAATTATCATATGCCTCTGTATCATAAGTGTTTAACATTGTTAGGATTGTACTTAAGGGTATTGAGTATTCAATATTGATTGTACAATTGGCATTCACTTATATGGTGACTTTGAGTTGTCGTGTAGGGTGGGAAACTGAGAAGAAACCTCGTTAAATCACTCTGCTATCTCTGCAGCCACCAGAAATAATCTTATATACACAGCGAGGTTCACAAGGAAATTTAAACATATACTTGGTACAGTGAAGGGGACTCAGCAGTCCAACGCTCAACCAACTTATAGTTTTTAAACTTGTACTCCAGGATAATTCACTTACATGACACGACAACATAATCAGTTTCTTTGAGTGGCATTTAGAAGTTGGATAAACATAATGAGAAAGGAGAATTTGTATGGATAACAACTTGTTAATTTATTATGCACAACATTTCTATCTCATTCCAGAGATTGTTTTCAAACACATAATCAGTGTTTGATGGAGTACTGAAAGTCTGATAGCCCAATTATCAGGGTAAAAAAGACATCTGTAAATCTTGTTAAATTCAAAAGAATTTGGTAACCTTTACAGACCATGGCAGAACTAAGTTGGGAATAATGCCTCAAAACTTCATTGTACAACAAAGGGAGATCACTACGGAATCACGCAGCCCAAGGAGACATGCCAAGGCCCACTCAGACAACCCATGGCCCAGTAAGACAACCCATGGCCCACTAAGATATCCCAAGGCCAACTCAGACATGACAAATCCAACCAATATTTTAAAAATAATGCACGAGACATTTTACAATACTAAGAAACACAGCTAGGTAGAGGTAGGCTTACAAACCTCAGCTGATGTGAACTGATTATAGAGATCATCCTCAGATACGGATGTCCGAGATTTCTCATACTGCAATCTCTCCTGAACGTCCAGCAAGGCCAATAACTCATCACGCTCTCGCAGCAAGGCTGCCAATAAATACAATTATAACTGTCATGGATTACTATGTAGAATAAATAACTGTGAAAAATCTGGATGTAAATCTTTTAATCATTAAATGAAAAAAACTTTATACATTATATTCATAACATTATATTGATCGAACTTCTTAAAATCTTGTCAAAAATAAAACAATGCATCGGTTTCAAAATCAGACAGGAGTAGTTTTTCTGCATGTTTTATAGGACTTTTTTTAATGTTGTTGTAGTATACAGTCAAAAATACTATTCCGTGGTTTGTAACTTCAGCATGGTACATGTACATGTATATTGATAGTGTCTTGATAAACTTCCTTACATAGTAAACTTTCAATAGATAAATAAAAATGAATTCAGTACAATGTTTACACATCTATCCACTAGAGGCCTATCTTTGTCTTGCATGATTACCACCCCTTGTTCGGAATATTTTGAGAACTTTAATAAAACTGATTAGTTTGCCTCATTAGGCAAATCAGAATACCAGACTAATTTTTCAGAATCACAGAAAAATATTTCTATGACTTTCTATACCTATATTCTTAGCCGTTATTTTTCTCAGTTCCTCTGTCCGTGTTTTCAGTGTGACCATCAGACTTGAGTTCTCCTGGCATACCCTATTTAAATAAAAAAGGGCATAATTATAGGGATGCTAATTATGTTTCATTGGTTGAGACTTTAGCTCACATTTTAGGGTTTTCACTTGTATATGAAAGTGTAGCAGTAAAATATTTTGATTGAATGAATGACACACTGGCATGTAGACTGATTGAAGTATGATACTGTGCTCAAGAGTATTTCATTTATATGCAGTCATGTATTCTTACTGTATACAGTATTAGCAGTGACTATCAACACCACCAAATACTGTAACATCACTTCAAGTGTTAATAGCTCCTTTGGAAAGATACTGTTCCCCCAGTGTTAAGTAGGACAGCATAAATGTAAGCTTGAACCATACACTGCTCTTAGCCAGAGGGTCTCTTAGAGTAGGTGGATATTTGTCACTTTTTTCAGGAACCAAATGTCTAGATTCAGCATATACCCTAAATGCTCAACAAATTCGACCCCTTAACCACTTAATAAACTATAGTACATGTTATGCAAAGGCAACAAAGTTGAGTAAAAACAATCTATACATTTGTATGAAGTTCAGACTTGAAGCTACTGGAAAATATAAGTTTTAGTTCCAAATTAACATTGAGCAATTTGAATTAAATAAATTACTTAAAACTTATGCCCTTCAGGTCGAATTTGTTGAGGATTTAGGGTAATACAGTTGCATTTTGATTGTCAGAAGGCCGCCCACTGTCTTAGTATGCTTAACGTTGGACAGGGAAGTCCCCAGGTTTGGGGGGGGGGGGGGGGGGGGGGGGGGGGGGGGGGGGGGGGGGGGGGGGGGGGGGGGGGGGGGGGGGGGGGGGG
>JAVFBZ010038950.1:0-10719 GCA_032466195.1 Katharina tunicata
CCTTAATTAGACAATACTGAAGGTTGGGCGTATATGAAATGTATTTTAGCATAACAAGTTGTGTTGCAATATATTATATCGGTAAGTCTAGTAAAGTAAACACTACAAAAGAAAAAACAAGTATGGTGATCAACTGTTTGTGGAATGGTTGGTTGGTCTTTAGTTAGAGGCGTTTTCTACCCAAGCGGATGATTTACGCCAGAACAATTAGGTTTTTTGATCAGTGCACAACTGATATATGTATTTAATGAAGGCACACACACACACAAGCACCACCTAACATGGTCATGTGTGTGTTTGTTCACGCACTTAGAACCTGTTACATCTTAATATAAAATTGGCCGTGGCTAAGAAACAGAAAACGAGCAATAGTTTCCTCTTCGTACATACAGTTATTGCCTAAGCCGGTTTCATGTAGACCAAATCTGTGTAAATAGAAGTTGCGGAGGAAATGGACGGACAATGTTTGTGAAAGATTGTCTCTATAACTCGTTCAATCAATTTGTTGTAATAACTATTTAAGTCACATATACGTTAAAGGTAGGCCTAATATACTGCAGAATTTCGTAAAACTGATTTACACTAGTTTAGAAAAGTAAAAAAAAAAATGCGGTATTTTGACGAGTTTTTTATATCGAGGCCGTCTTTCTCGTAAATATCCAACGCCAACATGAGCCACTTATCTATATTAGGTCAAGTGAGGCGGGCCCAGTAGTCACGTCAGCCATCTGTGTTGTCAGTCTTGTGATAATGTATTCACGGAGTCACCTAAGTCACGAAACTGCCTCCCTATAAGGCAGGACTCATTAACTTTCGAGCATACATTAAACATCGTAATGCGGGTAGCATTATATATTTTACAAACTTTATTAATATTTTAATACGGTATATCGCACATTCTCGAGGTTGATAATTCTTGAAAGCTTATACTTTCGGCCATACTAGAAAAATATAGGTTTAATTCGTTTCAGTCTATTTTTGGCCGAACTTATAGTACCTTTAATCTATGTTTGATAAAATATAGTTTGTTTGGGAAGATATATTATTTGTTGACAGATAATGTCAGCTAAAGTACGAGGCCCTGGATATACCGCACTTGCCGCGGATATTTTTTCAATCATACTGGTCTCCAGTATAACAGTTTATAAAGTTTGTCCTGTCGTTCATCCGGGTCTTGTCCATCGTTATCTATGTTTATATCCATACCTTAACACCAGCACAAAGTTAAATCAACGTTTTATGCTGCAATTTCTACACACATATATAACGTACAATATAGTTACATAAATTATCTTTGGGAGAAATTGTATTCCAGCCAAGGAACGATCAGAACTGTTTGAGATTTAGAATACCAATGTAACCGAATAGCTATAAAGTTCGAAATTATTTTAGAGATATGATACAAAAGACACATCTTTATATACGAACAAACAAATATTGTCGGCATAATAACTCAGAACAGTTCTAAAAACTCCTGTAATTTTATTTTAGTCGCTAAAATACAAAGGTGTTATTTGCTTTGTTTTGCGTTTGAGTCTAGCATTATTACCCCTGTGTTTCAGTTTCTATAGTACTAAGACTGTTGTGAAATATATAATTTAAAGAGCTCATCAAATCTGTTCGAAAAATACTTAGAATGGTCTCAATAAGGTTTAAGTTCCTTTGACAATATGGTCCTCTGGCTAAGGGCAGTATGTTTCGAGACTATATTCATGTTGTCATACTTAGCACTGGAGGAACATTATTTTTCCAACAGCGATAACACTCAAGTGGCATCACATTTGATTATGTTATCTGTTGGAATACATCGCCGTCATATAAGTGAAAAACCCTTGAGCACGACGTTAAACACCAATCAATCAATCTTTGACATTATATAAACGACACCATTTTCCTGAAAGTTACTTTTGCTGTGAATTTGAGATTAATTCCCCAGGGTGCGATGTATCCACGGAAACTGTTGGGCACTTGATATGGAAATGACCGCAAATAAAGCTTCAGATATCTTTCCAAATCAAATCTGAAGGACAGAAGTATTGACTGTTCTGTGGAGAAAAACATCGGAAATCTTTGGAGTTGTGAATTACATTGTCGGAGGCAATTGGATCGTTTGTTAATAAAAGGGGACTTGGTTATTGGCAAAAGTGAAAACGAGGCTAATCGTAGAAGATCAGCAGTGGTTGTACAGTACAGTTTAATGGAACACGGTAATTAACTTTACGAGACGTTTACACGTGACCCGGATATTTTGTTAATCATGGCTGTTGTTAATTTAACAGCGTGTTGACGGGGACGGTTTTAGTTTCCACAGATGATATCCGATCTGGGAAATAGAATGTTAAAATCACCTGGCGCACATAAAGCTGCGTGTAACGGGACACCAAACGGGTTTTATACGCCATAAAGTCAGATTATGTTAATATTTGGGGAAGTTTGATTACAAGGATATCTGTTTATTAGTCTAACCCGTTTCTTAAATCAAACACTTGGATTCCAATCATTAGACAATACCCACGGTTGTATGTTATATATTATAGCATAACAAACCTGTCTTTAATTTGTTGCATTGGCAAGTATACGAAACTATTTATTTATTAAGCCAACGTATGTATGTTTACAGAACGCTTTCGTAAGATTGTCTTTATCATTTAAAACAGTTTATATACTTTTCTGTTAGGTTTACACAAGGTAAAGATAGTTTGTCCGAGAATGCATATTATTCGTTCAAGGTTAATATCTACAATTACTCCCAATGACAATTTCTACAACTCTAGTGTATACTCATTTTGTGTGTAGCAATTACTCCATAAAACGTTAAGTTAATTATTTTTTTCGGTGAACAATTGTGCCATTATTCTTGTAATGCATAGAACAGAAAACATCGATAGACGAATGTCTTGCACAAACCATCTTAAAATCTTTATAACGCAAACAATGTTTCTTTTGTAGGCAATAAACTGACCATATACCTATAATATCCTAAGATATAATATATGGAAGCCAGTAATATACTCTCATTTATATACCATTTAAATCAAGTAAATCCAGGTTGATATCAATTAAAAAGAAGCTCGGAAACTTTACCCTGGCAGGTTAATTATAGGTATATAGTTTACTTTTATTGCTATATATCGGGCGGTTGGACGGGAGCTGTATGTGACTTGATTGTCTCTGGACTAAAGGCCACCAGGAAACCTATTTGTTATGGCGTCCTGTTTCGAGTCCTGTCCTTGTTCCTTGAAGGTGTTGCCAGATTGTCGTTGAGCATGGCTTATTTCGCCTCAATTGTGGTCTGACACGCCGTCGTCTAAGTGAATTGACATTAATAACAGGAAAACCCCTGTCATACAAGAAAATCCTTACTATCTCCTGAATAGAGAAACCCACAAATTTTGAAAAGGCTTTAGTACCACATATTGATGCGATCATCCGTATCAAAATATTTACGTAAATCTAAATGCTAACAAAACCTTTACATGCGAGTTGATGTATGCCAGATGATTTTCTAATCTAATATCCGGGTCTAATGAGATGAGAGTCAACAGTAAACTCTTCCAGGCACTAAACTGTTTAATTGATGACCGGGATAAGTGACGTAGTCTGGTAAAAACTCGTGCTTACAAGATCCGATATGTCACCAGTTTAACGACGTTAAGATAAACGGAAGCATCAGTTTAATAGAGGAGTAAAATATACGAAGTAGGTGGGTTTTGAACAGTGAATGACAATACTGGATGTAAATGAAGGGAAACATTTGATGATTGATTTGATGGATTGATTTGAGTGATTGATTGATTGATTGATTGATTGATTGATTAAGGTTTAATGCCGTGCTCAAGAGTATTTCACTTATTTGAAGGCGGTGTATTCCAACAGTAGACAGCAACTCTAACACAACCATAAAATGTGAAGTCACTTGTGAACTGTTATCGCTGTTAAAAATATCATGTTCCTCCAGTGTGACAGCATGAATAAAAGCAGGAAACGTACTGCCTATGGCCAAAGGGCGACGATGTAATTACACAGTATTTTCGTATTTTGGGATAACACTCTCTGATACTGAACAGGTTTTAGTTCAGAAAATTTGGCAGGCTGAGACCCTTGCGGGAATAAAACCCACGACCCTCAGGGTCAGGCACCGAGACGCCAGCAGTAAATGCCGGTTACCTAAACGGATGGCTGAGTGGCTTAGGTCGGATTGCTGAGTGGTTTAGGTGACCGGTCTTTTACTGCTGGCGACTCGGTGCCTGACTCTGAGCGTCGAGGTTTCGATTCCAGTAAGGGTCTCAGACTGCAACATTTTCTGAACTAGAATCTATTCAGTATCAGAGAGTGTTATCCCAAAAAACGAAAATACTGTTAACCATCACTTTCTAAACGACATACAAATATTTCGATGTTGTCAGTCGGATAAAACAGACAGTAACTTCTGTGTTACCTATATGCTGATAATTAAGAACACAAAATGTTATGTTATAATAAGTCATCTGGTGAACTGGGGTCTTCACTTTATTGGGTACACATAGGAAAACTGACCGCGTCCTGGCTCGATTTGCTTAGCGTTGAGCTTCCGAGTCCAGTTCACCTTCATCTTCTTACTAGTGTAGGTTAATCAAATCCTCTGAAGCATATAAGTGTACATAATTTATACCATGATTACAGAGGTTACTGGGTGGTTAAATAAATCATACTATCAAAACATATTGACCAGAAAAATGAACATAATTGGAGCAGAAAACTGTTATTCTTGAAATTGGTTGATATAGATAATGTTTTTCGCATATGTTTAACTGATGGTAGCATAAGATATGTTCAATACCAACATATGACTTATTCTATGTAACAAGCTTTCGTTCTGTTATTTCTCAAGAAGTTACATGCTTCTCCAACACATTATAGAGTCAATGCCGGTCTTCAGCGATCATCGACATTCTCAAAATTACTAAGGATCCTGGACCCCGGTACGGTAAATAAATCCAGTCTCTACCGACTGAGACTTTTCCACTTTCCACTGTCGATAGTTCTGGCCACCGCCTAGTCAATTTATCTGTCCCTCAAATCGGGTAATTAATCCTGCAACTGTAAAAATGTAGTTTGAGATAGAACTCTTGAGTTTTAATTGTACTATACCGCAGAATTTCGGTATGAAGCTTGATCATAGTTTCCTGAAATTCCAACACCTTTCTATTCATAAAACTGGTTAACACTAGTTGTGGGAGAAAAAAGTAAAACAAATGCGGTATTTTGACGATTTTTTTTATAAGCATAACTGACTTTTCGCGGCATTCAGCTCCACTTCATCCCAACTTTTGTGGAACTGACGTCCAACTTGTAGTCTTGTAGGAGCTTCAATGTTGACCTTAGGTAAATCACATTTTGGTATTCTATGTATATTACAACTTCCTCGTCAGATCATTAACATGGAAAACCATACCAGAATTTTAGAAACACATATTGCTGCAATAAAATGTGTTAAGATCCTGACATAAACATTCTTAATGAAGGACAAACCCCCGGACGAGAGCTTCCGTTTAATGTCCCAGTATGTACGCCAGATGACTTTTACATTCAATTATCCAAATGTAACATCGTTTGATATATATACGTTGTTATGGAAATTAAATTTAGACCTGTTGAGACTCTTATTGGTTTTTCGGAATCGTTAAATTAAATAATTTACAACAGTCTTATAACCAGCTGATAAATGCAAGAAAAAAACCCCACGGCAATTATAAAAAAATCTACGCAAAACAAAGCCGTATAACCTGTGATGATTAGCTTATATAACATATATAACAGTTTGATTTTTAAATACTAGATTAGATGGATTCTTTAAATTATGTATTTTACACATATCGATAATATAAGCCATGACAATGATGCAAAAGTAACACACAAGACAAATCCATATAGCCTGGGCCACATAATGATTGACGAAATGAAAATTAATTTGTTTTTTCATGTTTTCAAATCTGTTCTGAAATAATCCCAAAAAATCGTTTATTTGTTTGTGTATATAGATTCGCCTTTTTGTAGTCGATCCACAAAGTAAGGTCTAATTGCCTGGAAAATTATACCAGTTTATAGAATGTATCTGCACAATGATAAACTACTTGACACAGTAATTGCCTTGATACGACGAAAAAAAAATAATAGGACAAATCAGGTTAATTTTGTTCCGAATTCCCATTAAACAGTTGAAACAGAGTGCGCCTGAAATCACAACCATGATATTGAACTGCATTTCCTCAGTGTCCGTTCAGTCATGTGGTTTTATTCTTCATATCTAAATATTGCATATTAATAGTTACAAAGGGGATCAGAATGAAATAATCATACAAAAAACATCAAGAAAGTAAACAGTCTGTTTAAGATAAAAAAAATGTGCGTTATAAAGAGAAAGTATCTATTCGGCTCGGTATGCACAACCAGAAAAGGCAATTCAATCTTTCATGCTAGTTTAGAGTCTCAATGACTACTCATTACATATTGGTATGAGTAATCCTTCTCATTTGAGCCAATACATCAGAAAAGCTCACCACAAAAATACATCATATACATGTATATATTTAATGTATTCAGGTAAAATAGAAAACGACGACCATTTTAATCATGTCCATGTCTGTATCTTGTCAAGTTTTTATTTTACATTTATGGAATGACAAGAAGTTATACATGTATTATATACAACATGAAAATACGTGTTTTGTAACTGTCAGTTCTGCAATTGTTAGTGATGGGTATAACAGCCAGGTTAGACTGACCCACTGCCATTCGTAAAGACTTTAACAATTATATAATTTATTTTATATTTTTTTTATTTATTAAATGATTATCTCAAACAATTGTCATCATCTCAGAATGAGGACTCTCTGACATATATCATAGTCACGAATACTGTTGACCGGCCGGTGTATCTAACTCTTCAGGGCTTCTTTCTTTGAAATTAATACAATTTAGTTTATGTAGTTATGTTTTTAGGATTTGGAGACTAGACCATGAACTGGCAATATCTCAAATAAAATGCATAAAGCTAACGAATAACGGCATTCCATATGCAATCTCGTAGTTCTTTCCCTAAAATAAATCTATCAAATTCTGTTTACATTTTCAATTTTTATATAAACCTTCGCTCCAGACATTCTGTATTCTAATCAAATTTTATTACCCGTTTTCTACTATAGCATCAATGTCGAGGTAAAGTTTATTTATCCTGTAATTAGGCAAATTATGAGACAAAAGTACAGTATAGTGACGCTCATCATACAATTGATTTGGGACGCCGGATAAATCAGTTATCTTAATCGTAACCCTTAATTGCTATTTCTGAAACAGGACGCGTAACGTTGGTCGGGACAGAGTATACGATACTTAAGAATGGCCTCAGCGCGTTTTATGTTCCCAACGTGAAGTCAAACGTCTGTTCAATACAGTTGGCTGTGAATTGGACCTGGATTCCTCATCAAGTGCTTTGTATCACAGGAATTCCTTCGCTGACTTAATTTTGAGATGGCTATCAATAACCTCAAGGGTTCTTTCTCCAAATAAACTGTGACAGTTACAGGATTATTTACTCGATTTGAAGGGCGGATTTATTGACTCGACTGTGGCCAACATTATCGACAATTATCGAGGTGACAAGGAGTCGGTCGGTAAAGATTGGATTTATTTACAATACCATGTCTAGAATCATTGGCAATGGTGAGAATGTTGACGAACGTTAAAGACTGGCAATAACACTCTTATATTAAAGTAACCTCGTACCTTTTTGCCGATTGTGAAGAATACTAGCACTAATGTAATGACAGGCCATCCTTGATGGTGTTGTTGTTGTGGAAATGTTTACGCAAAAAGTGCGCTGGCGAATGAATCGTCTTAAATTTTCTACCAAATTGTGAAAAAATTAAACAGAGAAAAAAAAAGTTGTTATAGGGCCGATTTAATTTAAAGTCGGTAGAAGGCAAAAAAAAAAAAGAAGAAGATAAAATCGTGAAGCTGTGCCATCTAATGACATGTTAACTTACCGGCTACAATCAACAAAGAGGGGTAGCTCTTTCTTGGTGAACAATAATATGACAAGTCAATACATTATAGTCAAAGAATCGACGGCAGGGAGAATGATTTGATTCTCTAGTTTTGAATGTAACTCTCTATGTGTTAGAGAAACGAGTAACTTGTTCCGCAATAATAGAACAGAATTAGAAACGTCGAACAAGGAAGTTGGTATAGATTATCTATTTCAGCTTTATTTGCCATCATCAGTTAAACAGATGCGAAAATTAGTATTTATATCAAACAATTTCAAATATAAAAGTAACTTCCTCCACATATGCCCACTTGCTGGTAAATATATTTTGATAATGTGATTGATGTTATTATTTTATTGGTGTGTAACGTTTTTCGACGTTGTTTTTTTAATTTACCGCGCTTTTCTTATATACAAAGACATCGCGTAGTGCGGAAAACCATGAAGCAAAAACACCCGCGCAACATCGCCGCAGTCATCGACCAATTTCACTTGCATATCGTATAGGATTCGAACATACATAGGGCGAAGGGCAACACAATAGAGCAACACAATCTTCACCATATGGAGCCAGTTTTTCTACTTGTACCCAATAGTAAGACTTCAATTAACACGATGCTTTACTAAAACTTTAAAAAAATTGTTTTAATTATCAGCATAAGAGTAGGCATAAATAAAGGAGAGTGTTCCGGTTTTAGCCGTTTAACAACATCGTTCTATATGCTTTCTTAATTTGCACATAGGCACCAAACCACACCTGCTGTTATACTTTACTCTGCTATTAGATTTTTTCTTCTGTTCTACTAGGTGTCGTAAAAACATCGTTAGCTGGACAAAAGCTAGTAAGCGGTGACAGATCATATCATCGAAATACAGAATTTTTGTCTCACTGTGTTAACTTATCCCGGTCATCAATTAAACATTTTATTACCAGGAATAATTTACTGTTCATTTCCATCTCATTAGACCTGGCTTTTAGATTGGAAATCATCTGGCATACATTAGCTGGTATTTTAGGGAAACTTTCCTCCGGATTTTGTTCACCTTTAAGCTAGTTTATGTCAATATTTTGACACCTATCATCGAGAAAATATGTGTTACTAAATCCGTGTCAAAATGGGCTGTATTCTATTTTTTTGAGTTAGTAATATTTGTTTGTTTGTCTGTGTTTTTTGTGCCTTCTTTAAGGTTATTTCACTTATATAAGACGTTTCATAACAAAAGGTGAAAGAAGTCATCCTCGACGACATTGGAAAGAGACAAAGACGCCACAGGACAAGGACAGGACTCGAAATAGGACTCCACAACAAATCGTCTTCCTGATGCCTGTTAGTTCAGAGACCACCAGGTCACAGCGGGATCCCGCCCAGCCACCCACGAGTCGACAACGACGGCAAGGACGGAACGCTAAACACAACTAGACTAGGACTAGAACACTTTAAACAGGGAGCCTGATTAAAAATATATATTAGAAAAAGAAACTCAAATACATGTAGAACAGAAGAAAATAAAACAAAAAACACATTCAAACAGTTAATCGTAAATCAGATTTTGCTCTAAGTCTCTGTATAACTAAATTTTACTTTATGTCTCTGGCTAATGAATATTCATCCAACTGAATCAAAATGATAATTATAAACGGAAAATTATATTATTAAGAGGAAAGACCGATATATATTAACTGCCAAGTTTCAAAGCTTATACAGTACCTATAATCCATGAAACTGGAGCCGTCTTTAAATCACAAGTGAGTCAGACACAACTTTCGTGCCGATCTCATTCAAATAGACCGATTTCACGGAAGAGCCTCAATTGTGATCTGACACGCCGTCGTATAAGTGAAATGACATTAAGTACCACGAAACCCCCCTGCCATACAAGACAATCCTTACTACCACATATTGGTGCGATCATCTGTATCAAAGTATTTACGTAAACCTAAATGCGAACAAAACCTTTACATACGAGTTGATGTATGCCAGATGATTTTCTAATCTAATATCCGGGTCTAATGAGGTGAGAGTCAACAGTAAACTCTTCCAGGCACTAAAATGTTTAATTGATGACCGGGATAAGTGACGTAGTCTGGTAAAAACTCGTGCTTACAAGATCCGATATTTCACCGAGTAACAGTTTAACGACGTTAAGATAAAAGGAAGCATCAGTTTAACAGAAGAGTAAAATATACGAAGAAGGTGCTTTTTGAACAGTGAGTGTAAATACTGTATGTAAATGAATGGAATACATTTGACGATTGATTGATTGATTGGTTGATTGATTGATTGATTGGTTGGGGTAAACGTTGTGCTCAAGAGTATTTCACTTATTTGACGGCGCTGTTTTCCAACAGTAAAGAGCAACTCTAACACAACCATAAAACGTGAAGTCACTTGTGAACTGTTATCGCTGTTAAAAATATCATGTTCCTCCAGTGTGACAGCATGAATATAAGCAGGAAACGTACTGCCTATAACCAGAGGGCGACGATGTTATTAGACAGTATGTTCGTCTTTTGTGATAACGCTCTCTGATACTGAATAGATTCTAGTTCAGAAAATTTGGCAGGCTGAGACCCTTGCGGGAATAAAACCCACGACCCTCAGGGTCAGGCACCGAGACGCCAGCAGTAAATGCCGGTTACCTAAACGGATGGCTGAGTGGCTTAGGTCGGATTGCTGAGTGGTTTAGGTGAC
>JAVFBZ010038972.1:0-10718 GCA_032466195.1 Katharina tunicata
GGTCCGTCCATGCCTCGCCCTATTCTAGTCCGTGAGCCCATTATAGTGGACTCTCGGGCTAATTTGGGCAAGTCAGTTGCACGTTTTTGGGCGCCTTCACTGATTGCCCTCGAGCAAAATACAAGCCATGGGGATGTGATTCTCCGGGGTGTGGTGACCCTGTAGTCGGACCCGTCCAGCTAGGTGGGGACGCGTCCGAGAATTTGTTGCGGCCACTAATACAGTGGTGTGGTTTTTAGTGGGGGTATCCCCATCTGTCGGGCAGTTGCCTGCTCAGTGGCGAACTGACCTGCGGGGTATCGCCCAGCTTCCCCGATGCATTGGCACCCGCCCGCGGATCTACAAATCTTGGGGTTGCCCACGGTTTTGGAAATTGCCCAAGCCCTACATTGTCCTGTCCTGTCTCTGTGTCCTGTCGTGCCCCTGCCCACCGTTTGACATTCATTCTGGGCACCCTACATGGGATTGTGTTGTCAACCCTGACCCGGCAGCATCAGGTATTGCTGACCTCTTTCAGGGGCAGTTTCGATGACTTGTCCCGTTGGAAGGGAACCTTCCCCACAATCGTCATCGGTCTGGGCCCCATCCATACTAGTGACCTTGCTACCCACGGTGCCCTGATACGGAGGCTAGACCTCAATCAAATTCTGTTCGAGTCGTGTCCCACCCCGTCGGGAGATATCTATTCCCCCTGGCAGATCGCCTCTGTGGCCCGAATAGTTGCCCGGCAAAGGAATGTCCCCCGTTGTGTCCTTCTGGAAGCTACCACCCGAAATGCCCGTCGGGTGTACAACTTGCCCTAGTAAACCGGTGTTGGTAGTGGTTCCTGGGGTCCCTTCTTCCGGCTCAAAGAGGGAACCTTATAGGGTTTCCTAGTAGCGCCCGGGGTTGGGGTGGGGGTAACATGGGTAATGTCGATGGGTGGGGGGGACCTTTTCTCCCCTTGGATTTATTGGGGAACCTTATAGGGTTTCCTGGTAGAGCCGGGGGAAAAGGAGATTTCTGGTGGGATTATAGAGAGGGGGTACCTTTCCTTCCCTTGGGTTTATTGGGGAACCGTATAGGGTTTCTTGGTAGAACCATGGGGGTAAATGGAGGAAGCTTTAGCTTAACATTATTGGGGTTAGGTTAGGCGCCTATTGGGAATTTCCTAGAACTGGCAATTGGGGTTTGGAGGGGGTAATTCACACCAAATCAAGGTAAAAGGTGATTTAAACCCTCCTGGCTCTCTCCTCTTCAAAAGGGGGGAGAATGTAGTGACTGGTGATTCCTTTCTATGCCCCAAAACACCCCTGTTCTGGAGGGGGACTGGCCTGGCCTGAAGACCCTCCCCTGAGTGATGGATTCGCCCAGGTAACAGATTATAGTCGTCAGGAACTATCCCAAGATAGAAGATACACGGACAATTGAACAGTAAAGACCAGATTTAAACAGCGGAACCCTAATGTGAGTACCCGTTGTTTAAGGTCTAGTTCGAGTTCTGTGTATTGTAGCCAGGCACAACAAAGCGCCTAACCGCCACCTAAGATCACGCACATACAGCGTAAAACATAGTTCACAAGCATGTCAATATCGGAAACAAAATGCTATAATTGTCTAGAAACAAACTACAACACTAGAATTACAAAGAACAATGTTCACATATGCTTGCAATCACAATAATAACAATCTTCAATATATGTGTTTTTAATACAAAAATTCTCAATTAAAGGGGCGTAACTCTAATCACCATAAAACAGTTATTAATAGAAAATCTGTCCCCTTACAATATGAGTTTGAGATAACCAAACTGTATACAGACAAATTTCAGACAACCTTATATACCTGTACACCGTTGTCATAACCAGGAACATCTTGACAGGATAAATAAACAAAAACAATATTTTTTTATGTTAAAGAATTTGTATTTAGAAACAGACTTGAATGTGTTTGCTATACGCCAATAATTTTTCACTTATGTGACAGTGATGTCAATGGTTGTCCTCAATAATAAAACTGTATAACAAAATACAAATTCCTATTAATTGTACTATTAGGATTTTTAGAATTAATATGAACTTTGGAGAGCAACTCTTTCAAGACATATTTCAACAATATTTTCACCTGGAAAATTTCACTGAATAAAAAGTACTTTAACAGTCCAAAGGAAAAATAATGTTACAATGATTTCTTACTGTATAAGTATTTTGTAAACATAAGCATAAGTTTTCCTGGTTATTGTTAACAAATATCTCAATAGCTAGTTTATTGATTGAATTGAATTTGAATGGAATTATTTTATATATTTATATATTCCATTTATTTTACATATTAATTCCTCCGAATAATACAAACAAACAAAAATCAGATAGAGTACAAATGTATGGCGAAATAAAACCCAATTGGGCTTGATCTATTCCAGTATTAAAGTACACTTTAAATAAATTCCATTTAAGAGTCATTTATAAAAAAATTATATAACACAAATAATAATAATTATAAAGAACTGATATACATAGATATACGTATATATATATATATACAAGGGTCAGATGGTCTTTTGTTTCAAATGTTTTGTTGATAAATACATTTTGAGATTGTTATTCCTTTGTTTTTATATACACACATGTATATATTATATTGTATCAAACGCATATAATGTCCTTTTAAATTATATTTATCAATATATATGCTAAAGCAATTAGATTGAAAATAAAATCATTATATGCACAAATTCGAGGGTATTAAACTTGAAGATAGTATATGTCGAAAAGTCACAATGTATACAATACATATAAGTAATATATATATAAGTAAATAAAATGATAAAACTGGTGGCGTATTAATGATTTCCAATTAGCTGAGGAATTGCTTAATTTGAAATTTAAAGGCCGAAATTGAATTAATGGTTTTCAAATGTAGGTGCAAGTGCAAATTATTCCAGACCCTTGGGCCTTTTGTAGAAATTGAATGAACAGTTGCTTTAGTGCGTGATCGCAGACAGTGTAAGTTTACAGAAGGCTGGTGGGTGTGATAAGTATGGTTAACTGTTGTATAGAAAATGCGGAACGGAAGGGGAGATTATTCTTGAGGTGCAAATGTCTTGTAAACAAATTGAAGAATAAGGTTGATTCTCGTCTAGGCTTGTTTAAGATTATTCTAATTAAACGCTTTTACAGAATTAAAAGAGGTGCGGGCTGTGTTTCTAAAGGTGTTTCCCCAGACAATGTTACAATAGCTTGTAACATCACTATAAAAGAGGGAATACTATAATGAAAATACAGTTTTTCTATTGACTAAGTCTTTTATATTATTTATTATCCCAATATTCCGTGTCATTTTTGAGCTCAGATGATTGATATTGTGTCCATCAGTTTCATATTCATTCGTTGTGCCATGACTAACAGTAAGCCTAAGTGCACTTTATTTCCACTACAATACTTCTTCAGCAGTCATAAGAAATTGACCTATCTAGAGATGTGCCAATATAAGTGTGATCCTTGTGTATAAAGAATACACAGCTACCGATGTTCAGGTTCTGGTGCTGTGACTTCCTTGTCTCTCAACTGCTTCTGTGTCATAGCTTCATGTCCATGTGTCCTAATGAAAAACAAATTATCAGTTTTTAACTTAATTTCACATCAGAAGGCAAGTGTTACACCCCGATTAAAGAAGCATATGCATTCAACATCCCTATTCATAGGCTATAATTGTTAGTGTAAAATGATTTCCAAGTTTTCTCGAACCACTGTAAAATGATGTTCTACAAAAAGAACTAAAATCTTCTGAAAAAAACAACCATTGGGAACCCTGTCAACCACCGCCAATTTATGTTCCTTATGTCAGCAATGCAATGGTCTTAAGTTGACTAAAAATAATATTAACAATAGTTGTTCACATAATGAGGTATGAAAACTCCATTGATGAAGTATCTGCTGAGAATAAGTAAGTGCATTTTTATATCATACAATTTTCAAGAACTGGTAATATCAATTTGAAAAATGGTGGATGATTTTGATGGGTCTCCAGTCTGTTGCTCTACTTTAGCAACCTACCAGAAACAAACAGTACTCTAAAAAGTGATTTAACAACTTACAAGAAACACACTGTGACACACCATTGTCAATGAATAGAAGTACCATTGATCAAAACTTGACAAAACCTCGTAAACACCACCCCGCGAACTCTGTAGCCAATAGAAAACTTCTACTATATACCTAAGGTCCACAGTGGGGATCGAACCTATACCGGGTACAGTGAAGGGGGCTCCGTAGTCCAACGCTCAACCACGGAGCCACGGTAACAAAAATGAAATTTCAGTATAACTATGCATTAAAGCCTCATATCCCCCTTTCCACTATTAATTGTGTAAGTTCATATTATTTATATAACAAAAACATGACGACTAGGATAGATTTTCAACCTCTGGGTATATTGATTTTGTTATGTACCCATCTTCTAAATGCCGCTTAAACAAAAAGTATTCATATACACGTGGAGTCACACATAATGACCGTGCAAGCTGTTGAAAACTAAAGGCATATTAAACCAGTTCGCATCGGGAACAGCATGATTTCTGTGATTGTTCTAGTATTATGTAGTTCAGGGCTCTGTTAAATCCAACACTGAATGGCCTCTATATACGTATAGGGAGAAAGATAACTATACCGTTCAACTCGGGTTTTGGGCCGTTGCACACGAGCTAACGTTCGCTGCTAAGGAAGTTGATCACCGGAAGTAGGCATTCATGCACGAACACGGCATATTCCGCCACTTTTCGTCAAATTACGCATATTATTTTGTCAAAAACGGAAAAAAAGACTTGAACAAATGTTTCTTACCATGAGTTTTTTTTTAAATTAAAAACAAACACAGGTGCAGTGAAGAAACTCAATCTATACTGAAAGGAAAGTCGGTGTTTATAAATCAAACTTACGACGCAAGCAAGCGTTCAACATCAAATGTACGAACAAAATTATCACGTGATAACATTTTGAAAACAAGGGAATCAACTCTTATCACTTTTCTTCCTTCCCAGAAAAAGGCTAAGAGTTCCCTCTCTTGATTAACAGTATTTCCGTTTTTTTTGGGAAAACAATACTTTCGTTTTTTCTCTTGATTAAGCAATCGGAGACGGCTTATTCGTTTTCTTCGTTGATTGCTAACAATTTAAAAAATAAAATAAACAAGTTTTGTCATAAGAACAATAGCTATGGTATGGTAATTATCATGTTTAAATTTTTTCTGTTTTGAGCTGTACCAAGATTTTGGTTCAGCACTCGAGCGATTTTGCAATTATAATTATAATCAGTCTGTGTAATTTTAGCAAATGCAGCCCTCGTCAGAATTCAACAGCAACAAGACTATCATAATGATATATCGAACTGAATTTCCTTTTTCATCGATTTTCTCCTATAATTTTAAAACTTGATTTTTATTCATACAATGGCTTGAATTAAATAACAACTATTTAGGCTCATTTTAAAAACATTGATTTATTTATTATCTAATTAAGTATGTAACACAGCCATATTATGTCATTTGGTCGTATTCCATATTTTGGGTTATAGGTCTATTGTGACGTCCTGATGATGTTTTTAAATAATTTTTTTCTTTAATTTGTTCTGGATTTAGCTTTGACTAGAGAAACATTTAGAATTAAATACATATAAAATAAATATAAATACGAGCAGAGAGGTTTTATTTTAATTTCTAATTGATTTGAAATACTTCTACTTATATTGAATCAATACAACCATCAAGGTTTATATACCCGATGATACCATCTTATTTTCTAGAAATTACCTAAATGAACAAATAGTTTCAATAGAACTTGAATAGAAACGTTCAATTGAGGTAGCCTGTCTAAAGGAAATTTAAATTAAGTTGACAGATAAATTAAATTGAAAGTGAGTAGATTGCCTTTCTACCCGAATAATAACAATTGTCAGAATGGTAAATAATATAACAACATTGGCCTGGAAATTTTGCAAAAAGATTAATATGCATTAAACTTGATTTTCCATGTCTAGAAGTTTTTAAACATCTGACTATAGTTATTATTCAGGTGTAATTATGATCAGTCTGTGTCATTTTAGCTAACGCAGCAAACAAGGCTATCATAGTGATATATCGAAATAAATTCCCTTTTTCATCAATCAAGGTAACGAGCGCAGATTTTCTCCAATCATTTTAAAACTTGATGTTTTATTCATACACTGACTTGAACCAAAATGTTATCAAAAGAATTAAAATGTAAAAAAATAAAAATAAAAAAATAGAAAATAAGGAACATAAATCCATTTATTCAGACTTTATAACACGAACAAAATAAAAAAAAATACCAGAGCCTTATAAGAATTCAAATAGAAGGATGCATCCATAATTTAAAAATAATACAAAATACATGACAAATATATCAATCCTGCTAAACTAAAATAAAAGCTTTGGAGTGGCCGTAAATGTTGTAAAAATTACTATGCATTAAACTGTTTTGTTCATGTCTAGACGGTGTGGAAACATCAGAAAACAGATAGATACATTAAAACTATTTTCATCTAGGTAAAAACTTTAACTGGTAGAAATGTTGTGATTTTTAGGTTCAAGCTCTTTGTGGTTAAATAATTTCCATTTAAACTATTTCTACATTTAGGTAATTATAGAAAGTATGTTGGAAGAGTGGAATTGACTCAATAAGCGTAAGGAAGTATTGCTAATAGAGAAGAAATTTCTTTTGTATCATTTATTTTTATAAACATTAAACTTATCAGTCTATCTATCATGTTATTTATCCCCTTGTACAACAGAGTTGTATAGGTGGTAGAGCAATATGTGTGTACGTCTGTACATCTGTGTTTTTTATCCCCCTTTTGTATCACTCTAGCGCCAGAACCCCTATACCGATTTTAATTACACTTCACCCACATGTCTATTATGAAAATACCTTGAACAAGTTCAAATTGGTGGGTCTGGGTGTCAAGATTTATGTCATATTTGGGCTAGAATAAACCATTCAGCCTTCAATAAATTATATTAACGTTAGGTATAAAGTTGTCAACATACTCGGGCAAAACTGTATGTTTGATTAGAGTTTTACGTCCTACTTAAGCTTATTTTATTCATAGGACGGAAGGGCCATGATAAACTCAAAGTGAGGCGATCTGCTCTTTTGACGTGAGAGATGACGTGTCACATGCAGCGTCACAAAGTTTTCTTCACCAATGATGCTTAAGCAATAACGGTACAGTACGATGACGTCATAATTTGGGCACAACATCACAATGAGTGGCGTCTGAAGAGCATGTAGCCTCACGTAATTTTGCTGCGCCACCCCTTGCGTGCAAAAGGTCTATGGGTAATGGAAAACGACCCAAACGACACTGGCAACACAGATTTGTTGGGGTTTTATGTCATACTTAATGTTATTGTTCATTCACTCATATGAGAGCCTGCTAACTCCATTGGTGGAGGCAACCATCCATCAACGTTAGTAACACATACTATGCCCCGGACTGGAGAGCAGATTGTCTTCCACTGTGTGCCTGTTGGGTTTGCTTGTGATCCAAGTTTTATCATGTTATTATAGCAGGACTGATGAAATGCTTTCTGAATGCTTAAGCCATCTACGCTAACCAAGATTTTATTCCGAGCTACTCTACATTACAACCCTTCACAGATCGAGTGTATGTAACTAAAATGTACCTTTATTGAATGAAGTGATCAAGGTTTGAGTTAACTCCCATCTTAAAATTCCAATCAACATACCACATTGCGCTTACAACTTTCAAAAAGTCAATATGGTATCACCCAAAGTACTCGATTCAATAAAATCACGTTAAATTTGCGATATATGCAGTATTGGAAAGTTGACAGATCCGTAACGCTTCGAAAGCATTAACAATATCGTCTTTTTGAAAGAAAAAAAAACATGATAAGTCAGGCATGAAATTTTAATTATTGACAATCGCCCCTTTGTGACTCTAGTGGGGTATTTCTGTCATGCTTTATCTGAGTGGTGCCGACAAGTTCCGAGGGAGTCAATCATTTGCGTGGCTTTATATTTTGGGTTTACGCGCTCGATGTGCCAAAGGTTGTAATGTAGAGTGTAGAGTACCTCGGAATAAAACTCGTGACTAACGAAGATGTGTCTCAACAAAGAGTCAGCATACTCAACTGAACATTTTGTTCTGATGGTGTCATGCAGCTTCAAGGAAATGATGTTACCCTATTTCATTAATTATTGATACGAATCGTGTTTAACTCTAAGCTTCAATAACTTAATAATTATTTATAAGAGTTTTTTTTAACTCTCACCCTCAATAACTCAGGAAGTATAGTAATGGTGAAATATGATGACAGGGCTCCTCCAATCCAGCCATCTAGGTACAATAAGCACACACATGCCCAGGTGGAGACAAAACTGTCATTCATTCGACCTGTGAGTGAACAACCTATGAAACAAAGAAAACGATTGAGTGATATAACTGAACTAAAAGAAAAACAATTTGATAATAATTGTTTTTGGTTATTTCAAAAATAGTTAACAATATAAATTTGTAAAATAAGTACCACTGACCATGGAACCCTGGAATAGAATATACACTTACATTATGAGTAAGACAAACAATTTAAACATACAAAAGCTTGTTAGTTAGTTTGATTAGAGTTGTATGCCATACTTAAGGTTATTTCACCCATATGACAGTGTTGAATGATTGATTGATTCATTGGGGTTCTATGACGAACTTAAAGTTGTTTCACTTATATGGCGGTGTGCCAGTCCAATGGGCGAGGAAACCACCATAAACGACGCTGACAACACACAAGATCCCACAATGGATATACAGAATGAAAAAAAGTACACAACAAATCGCCTCCCAAATGCCCCTTCGCTCGGAGATCACCCTGCCACAGGAGGCTCCCGCCTAACCACCCCAACTGTACAATATATCAAGATGCACGGCAAAACTTTGATGAAATAGAGGCCTAAGTTAGGAGATTGTCTTTTCTGTAGATTGTTTGTAGACTTTTGCAAGTTAAACGATACCCGGCAGCAACATATTTATAAAAAGCATACTTCCTGGCCGTCAATATTATGCCATCTCAACTTTAGTACAAAAGCAAAGTCACGTGTTCTATTCGGGTCGGGAGAAATATTTTTTTTTTTTGTGTACATATGTGAAATAAAAGTTTTTTTTACTATCTAAAAATATTTTTATGTGAAATAAAAGTTTATTGGAAGTATGTGAAATTCTTTTGATGGTAGATTCTTTCATCCATTGGGCTGGCACGCCGTCACATGACTGCAAATACGTCGTAGAGCAAAATGAAACAAGCAAAAACACAAAAACTGTACAAGTTACGCGGAAATTTGACAACCACCACCTGGGCACTCCTCCTTAAAAAACTCAATAATTATCAATTTGACTGGTGTTTAACTCTCCCCTCAATAACTCAGTACTTATTGGTATGAGTCGTTCTTAGCTTTCAATCTCAATAACTCAATCATTATTGATATGAGTTTTTTTTTACCTCTCACTCTCAATAACTCATTAATTATTGATACGAATCGTGTTTAACTCTAAGCTTCAATAACTTAATAATTATTTATAAGAGATTTTTTTTAACTCTCCTCCTCAATAACTCACTTATTATTGATATGAGTCGTTTTTAACTCTCCATTTTTTGTCATGCTTCTAAAAGCTGCTTTAACAAGATGCTTGTGAATATTGTTGACTTGTGTTGGTTAAGTCTATCTATTCAAGTATTAAATACCATTAACTTGTAAATAAAACATCTTAATAAACTGATTAACACGAAAAGAAAGCTGTTCCTGTCATATAGATTCAGAGATGTTTAACTATTGACAAAGCTTCAATACACCGAAAGATGACCGCGTTTTTTATAAGGGAATCTGCCTTATATCCTGTGCTAGATGGAGACCCTAGCAAATATCCAAAAATTATTGGTTTTATAAATAAGGACAAGCACTATAGACCCTGGTTCTAGCTCAACAAAGTTCCATCCTCTAACATTTAATATTTAAATATATTTTCCGGATCTTCAATGTCGAAAACTTCAAAACATGTGTCTAGTATGACAAAAACATAAGATGTATTTTCAACTTCCGGGAATATTGATAAATGAAGTTTTTAAGCATTAAAATAGTTAAGTTAGTTATACATATCAATTTACCCTTGTTTTTCAATTTTAAAAATCTCTAAACTTCCTTATTGGTTACAATTTTTAAATAAGCGTAGAAAATCACTGGTAATAAGGAAACGACTAGCTAATGGAGGGAACGGTTATTAAGTTCATTTATTTATTTGATTAACGTGTAACGTCGCACTCAAGGATATTTCACTTATATGACGACTCTGCGTTGCCGTTGTATGGTGGAAAACCCGGAGGAAACCTTGTAAAACCACCATGCGATCTCCTCAGCCTCAATTAAAGTAACAGGTCACCCATATTCCTGATTCAGCAGTGGCAATCAGCTATAATTGATCATGGTCCCAACACACATTATTATTATTGCTAATGTTTATGTGTGCTATGACTCATAAACGAATTATTCCAGATAACCTCTCAGTTGAAACTAAGCGTGTATTGTGCTCTTCTTTGGTTCCTCCATTATTAGGGCATTCGACCATTTTGTGGAGCACCAAAATAAAAGTGTAATTCTTCAGATTAAAGAAACAAAATAACACAAAGAACATAATTTCGGGTTTTTGAAATTG
>JAVFBZ010038983.1:0-10718 GCA_032466195.1 Katharina tunicata
CTGAATCTCGAGTGGTTCTGGATAACCTAAAGGCGCATCTCGAGAAAAGGCAATACATGTAACATGTAAATTGTGAACATAAATGTGTGGCGAATATGTAACACACATAGATATTAGGTAAATATTTTATAAAACCCAGCTCAATTGCTGTCATGTATAAAAGAGGGCTGATAAACACATGCCTTTCCGGTGTACTCAGATTATCAGAAGACAATGCCAGACATACATGATACTTATGTGCTCCATTGCAGTGTACGTTCCTTAATTTGCGCGAATAATCGTAACTAGTGCTAAGAATTTTTGTTTATTACTTTCGATAATAACGTGAATACTGGATATACATACTGTCACCCACTTTAGCCATCCTTTCCATTACCGGACCTTACTTATTTAGTCTGATGCGGATATGTCTACAATGACACACTTTTGGAAGGCTCTGCTGATAGTAAGTCGTGCTGTGATATGTTGCCAAGAACTCACTAATTTGCTAACCCCCCAACCCGGCCCCGTTGTTGTTGCCATCGATCCTCATTACCTGCACAACTAGACTTGTAACATTTGGTATTCAATCACCTCGTACACGTTTTATGACTCTTGAAAAAGCATGTTGCTTTAAATAAAGTTGACAGGGCATGGCTCTTCTAAGATAATCACTTCTGCCCAATCAATACGGAGATTGATGGTTAAAGTGTGTGGAGCCTTTGATAAGTGGAAAACAAACCACTTATCAGCCAGTCTATGTGTATATCGATCGCTGTTGTTGTTGTAGTGAAGGTCAACAGCGAAAACACACCAACACTGATGTTTTTTCTTTAGGCGGAAAAAGAAATTGACTCAAATAGTTTGCCAGCTGTTTAAAAGACAACATGTTATTGAGACACTTATTTTTAAATCAAAACTTCATGAAAGGATAAATACTCTCTGCTGTTAGATTGTTGGTAATCCAGTAAAAATAAAATAATTCCAGCCATTAGGATTTATCGGCGTTTAAAATTAGGATAAATTATCCTAACGTGGGTTTTCAATACGCTTTTAAAATGCAGTATCAATTTCTAAATCTAAGAAATTCTTATTTCTGAAGAGATAAATAAACTTGTAAACGATGAAATTTGAGCTAAGGATTGCAAAACGAATAATTGCTCGAAGAATTCCGTTTCTCTGTATGTGCTGTAATACGTGAGCCACACTCTTAAGTCACCCATTATACCGAGCACGGGTTTCTTTCGTCACTGTGGTGGTTGCTCATGTTTGACACAACTCTTCTGTCTATGCTTAATTTGTAAACCTGTCCCAGCTCACGCGTCTGCCATTTGTTGTAGCTATATGTAACTATAAGCATCGTAGTTAAATTTATTTATTCTATCGGATTAACGTAAACTTGAGGAGTATGTGGACACCTCTCATAAATTACATTTTAAGCAAAACATTGCTGAGAATAAAGGCTCTCAAAAATCAATTCAAAAATGAAAACAGGGCAACACAATAAATAGACTTCCTGATGCCACTTAGTTCAGAGAGCACCAGGGCACATGAAGCTCCCACCAAACCACCCGCAACTTTCAAGGAAAGAAAAAATTCTAATTTTCATAATTGTATCCTGCTTGCTGCATTTGTAGACACCCAGAGTATGTCCGGTCACTTCAGTATTGAGACGCCCTTAATCTGGAAGACTCAGCACAGGAAATGCTATAGATTCAGAGTTGTTAAGATATTTTATCTGCCTGTCTTTTGTACTCCAGTAAGAGATGTAGACGGAGAAGAAACAGGAATGTTACCCCTTGTCTGTCAGTAGATAGATTCTAGACCAGCTGAAAATTGCTACTCAACCCGCTCTCTTACGTGTGTACGTCATCTAACTAAAAAGGCGTGCTTGAAGTATGGTATAAAAGAGTTATATCCAGAGATGATTGGAAACAGAGTTCCTACTACATTTTACAACTGTAACACAGATCCGGCGAAACTCTATTAACATGCATTGGCAATGTAATAATTAAAATGGATTTACCTAAAAAAGTTGATATTTGTGTGTGTATTGTTGTCATACCATGACGACTGAACTATGCATAATCACATGCAAATCTCCTTTCACAAGTGGACATCACCGACCAATGTCACGCCATTGCCCGTAACAGGGGACAGGCCAGTCAAGAAAAGTATATGCCTCTTACCGCTGGCGAAAAACAAGTTTAATTCTGCAAGCATTAGCAATTTGACTCCTCGTTGACGGAACGAGAAAAATGTGGTTTGAATAGTTTTTACTCTGCCGTAAAGTTAAAACTATTTGGTGATAAGAAACGATGTCAAACTTCCCTGAGCTTTTCAAGCAGCGGTGGTAACATGAGTACATGAGATATTTGACAGAAATAGCACCAGAAATTGTGATGAAAATGTATGTGAGCAGGGCTTTTTGATCGGAAGAAGGTGCGACAAGCCTGTTTGGACCGACTCAATATCAGAGAGAGAGGCTTCACAGCTGAAAATGTTCTGACATTTTTGGAACATTCGTCTTTGGTAAAACGTATATTTTCTCCACGCTTGGGTGCAATGGCTAAACAACGTATGCCCAAGTTAGTAATGTTGGTTACACTTGCTAGACTAATCATTCTGACAGCAAATACAATTATAAATGATACTAACACTCTGGTCGACAAGGTTTTCAGATTAATAATAATAAATAAATATTTGTATTCTGCCATGTGACAGTACAACTTTGTGGCAACCGTACACATGCCATTTGTCACTGCTGCAAAGTCTGTGGATTATGGGATTGAAAAATGACTTGGCAAACATTCCTTTGATATTCACAGTACGTCAGCTGAATTGAATCCATGCATCTCGCGTGACATCTGACAAAGTCTGCATTTAAAACGCGTCTATTCAACCTAGAACTTCGTCACTCTCACATGCATGTCAATTGTCATTCGTGCTTTCTTTATTTTGGTTTCATATCCGTCCTGTTATATGGCACGCGATACTCTGCTAATATAATTATGCTTTAAACGGGTGTGATATATTTTAGTTGTATTGTTATTCATGTTCCTCTGCCATGAAGATTTAACCTGATATACATTATTGTATATGCCGAGGTCTATATTTCCTATACTCTTGTAGAAGCGAGACGTTTAACATAGTCTTGCTCCGGGTATAGGCGTACGTATCTTGATTGTTCATGTATAAAAGCATTGTGCTTTCCAACAGTAACATCTTTACGTCTTCGATGTTACTTGGTTCATTGTTATTACACGAACTAGAACCACAACCTTAAGTTTCTAAGTAGAAAAAGCCTCGTGTGGACCCGCGCCACAGTGTGTAAGCCGCTAGAGGACTTAATTCGAGACCGCCTTTTGTGAATTCGCCTTGTACTATTGTCGATGCCTTCTTAATACGTCAAAACTAGGCACAGCCATGCAGCTTCCGTTTGTTTGTCAGATATATAATACAATGAGCCAATGACTTTAAATGGAACTTATAAGCTGGTTATAACATAAAACATTAAGACTTCTGTTTATTTCTCTGTCGACGCTTCGATGTAGGTTCATATATCGTTTTCAAGCATAGTGGTGCTTGATTCATACCATTTTGAACGATGTTAGAACCTAAATCGAAACGTTGCCAGAGAGTTAAGTATAAATTTACATCCATACAAGTCTTTATGTTCCACACAATAAGCTAGTGGAGCAGGACGGAAGCACTGACGTAGATCCTTCCGTAATTGGTCAATTTATCAACTTTTTACTCACGGCCTCAAATTATTTTAAGGCAACGACTTTTTTACCAATACAAGACATAAGCTAGTTGACATGTGCGCTTCTTGGATTTAACCTTTTGATGGTATTATTAAGGTCTAAGTGAGTTCGGTATCCAGAAAGTCCTCCGTGCGTCATCGATATGTATTCTACAGACTAGTATGCTGCCTGGGGCCAAATGAATTTGATACCTCTGATTCCTGGTGCCAATAGAATAAGATAGACAATTCGTTATACACCAAATCCGATTAACGCCTTTTCTCATCGGATTGTACGGCATAGACACGCCCTATGCTGAATATAGTTATAAATATGTTGATAAGCGTTTGACCCAGCAGCTATTAGGAACTACTCTAGGGCTTTACTATCGATGAACAGAACAGAACAGAACATGTCTGTTATGGAGTGTATATGCATGCACCAAGATAGCTGTCTGGTTTAAAAAATATAGTCCAATAACCGCGATTCTCCATATGTTCCTAGCATAAGAATGCAATCGAATCAAGACGACTTGTTTTACAGTCAAACTGTTGAATGCCTGTAAGTTGTGGAAAAATAATCTACTAAATATCTCTTTCATTAACACTATTTAATCATACACGTGCAAATTTGCCTCCAAATTTTAACGAATGATAGCATTCATTCAGATTGCATGCGTCCCAAATAAGAAAACGAGCCAATTAAAATTGACTTCAAGCAATGGACTGTGTCGATTGGCTGAACTAGAAAATACAGGGACAGGCTGTATACATGCAGGTACTTCTGAGATGTTTTACTGGATGACCACTGAAACAACTCAATTTAATAATTGGAGAAAAACAATGTGGATACAGATCGTAAAAAATGTTATATGCAAAGACGTCTTTTTTCGCTGTTGTCCGATTTTTTTCCGTACATATATACGTCATACAATTAATAGCATACCTTTAAGTGACCGGAAAGCCCCCAATGTTAATCAGTTAGTTGTTCCTGCATCAAGGGATCCCTTCAATTATAATCTTGCTGTTTATGTCGGTTAAAGGTTTCATTTAAGCATTCCGTGCCTCGACAGCATTGCCTGTCAGATCAATGGAAAAATATTCGTCTGTACTTGTCTATGAGTTAAATTTACATGTGTACACCTTTAAGTTATTTAATTGGTTTGTAATGTTAACAAATCGAGCAGAGGTAAATTGTCCTGCAATGTGGTGTATTGCTCTGTTAAAAAAAATGTGTGAATCTTCACAAAGTCACAGGTTCTCACAAAATCGATTATACTGTTGGTTTAAGGCTTTTTTATGCAGATGTAACAGCGTACGTGTATTGCGGAAAGTAACGCGTCCATGCCACAATAATTTTATTTTGTTATCATAGCATTACCTCGTTCATCAGCAAGTCTATTTCCAGGACTATTTATGTGAATAAAATGGAATGTCGACGACATCTAAATGCTTACAGCTTTTTAAGGTAATGTGATAAGTTCGCTGCAAGTTTTGATTTCTGGTATTTTTCCTAACATGTTTTCATCGCTTTGTAAAACAGTTTTCTAATTAAAGCATGATGCTCCCTTGACGTGACAGATACGGGAGACCGGACGGGTGTCAATAACAATTCTAGACGGAAGATGATTGTGCATGAGATAAGCGTCCGTTATAGCCGACTGCCATCTCACCGTTTGTTTGGCACTTTTTGATGACAACCATCAATTTAACAGGTGAGTCCACACACACATTTAGTTTTTTTCAATTTTAACTCTTTTACGGAACGCGTCTCTGCCTTTTTTTAGTGAGTGCCATGTTGCATCTATTAATGAAAAATCGACGCGATATGAAAGTCCTGTATACCATTAGCTCACAAAATCATAGCAAACAATTGCATAACCTAAAAAACAAGCATCAACCTGTTACCAAGTCAGACATGTGGCTTTATGGCCCCCAATATCACTTCTGGAGCGTTTAAAAAAGCCGTACATTTTGATAATTTCGTGGCTATATGACCTGTATAGATAACAGCAGTAAATGTATTTTATAGATCTGCAAAAGGCCTTTCCCGAGGTTGGGTATGAGTTGGGAATCCAGCATTGCCGGCGGCAATGGTATTACTTTTCCACAATGTTTTTTTCTGAGACTATATCTCGGAAACACCAGTCAATTTTCTGTTTATAACAGTTTAACGTTCAATGTTTGCATCTGGGGACTTTGGTTAAAAGGGGAATTACTTTTAGTCAACATATCCATATACATTCAGTCTATAATAGCCTATTCTAATCCCTATTGAATTCATGCAAGCTGTTGTCTTTTATTGCTATATTAAAAAAAACAACGACATATGAACTATACTAGAATGCTAGAAGGCCACTCCGCCTTAACAAAGCTTACTTTAATTTCCAATAATAATTGTTCGCAGATTTATATTCCCGAGGCTTTTGTCTTTATCTATCCATACATATCTTGAGTTGTTAAGCTTTTTAATAGCTATATTATTTTTTTTCTGAAAACATTGTTTGTTTGTGGCAATGGTAATGTTAAGTCTCCAGTTATAACGAATAGTGGTGTATCGGATATTCTATCACACAATCCATTGACGACATCTTCGTGCGGATTCAGAAGAGACCGAGGAAAGCTTCTGAGAAGACAGGGAGAGTTCTACCAGCCCGGAAGAAATCATTGCGCAGTCTGCACCACTTATCTAAATCAAATCAGACCTGACAGGAGATTGGAACTGTTACTAAGAATTGAGTCTCTGCGCGCACGTCCAGTTAAGTCGATGTGATACCTATAGTTGTTACACCTACAGACAGTCGTTATCAGATAAACCCATTAGTGGACACATTAGGCTAAGAGGCTCCATGAGGATACATGCAATCGAATTGGAGATAGTATTGACAAGGACAGAGACCGCATCCGTCCTCTATAATCTATTGTATTATATAGCGTATAAAGAACAGGCTGTTTTCAAGAAGTCAGGGTTTCTTACTGACGAATTGAAGTGCCTTGGTAGTAAAATTCTCAAACGTAGACAATTCTGATGTGACATCGAGGACGATTAAAGCAGATTGATTTGATTTTTTGTATGAAATCCACTACATTTCAGAGGGGAATTGAAAGGTTATTAAACGCGTGGTTGCAGTTCACGCTTGGGGACCAATCACAACGATTTGAGAGACTGTTCCTATCGACCAACGTCTCCGGTGTTGCTGACAAATAACAGACAATTATTGCTCAGTGTGGACGGAACATGGAAAAGGCTGACCCTCTCTTGGACACAAATCAGATGTATTAGGCGGGAAAATCGTTGGGGAAAGGGGGTGACTGGGTTCGGTATACGGCTCTTACTACACACAAGACATCTAAAAAGAGACTGATGGTACTGATCCGCCCAATTAGTGGAATAATCTTTACTCAATGGCTGTCGGTGATTTTTTTTAAAATAGCAAACGCCATCCATTTTTGTTACTAATATATGTTTATATGACTATTGTTGAACGTCATCATCGTCAAGGGTATTTCACTTGTATGGTGACTTTGCCTTCCCTAAGTATGATAGATAACCGTAATAGAAACTTCGCTGTCTCTGCAGGAACCGGAAATCTACACTTATTCAAAAGTGCGGCAAGAACACTCAAACTTAGACCAGATAAAGAGAAGGGTGTAGCCTCCTTTACCGTTAAGGTTCAAGATTTCAAAATTGAATTGGTAAAAAATTATCTTGCAAATTACGTCAACTTGGTTAACAAGAGCTTGATTAAGTCACAATATAAATATATCAGGCTTGTATGAGAAATAAATTTAAAATATAAATTATTCTATACAAATGATTGTCAGTTTCCCCTTCACACTCTGATTTCTTAAAAACCAGGAATGTTTTGGCTCTTTGATTGTTTATGTTTACTTCTGATAGAATGTAAAATAAGACCAAGACAAATCTGTATCACGGTCACCATACGACCATCTTCAGTAAGCATATCCAAAGAAATTGGTAGATTCCTGAAATCAAATGAATATATTGGCAAGTCGTTTATGAAGACAACAAATCTATGATTACCCCTGTGAGCCTGTGTTCTACATAATGGAAACAAGTTGACAAGGTGCCATGTACAGTAAAATTCCCAATAGACGTCAGCTGATGATTGAGTGTATTGGTGTGCTTTTCTTACTGTAATAATTTACGGACGAAGCAGACGACAAAAAAACGACTTCCAGGTTGGGATGAGCGTTTATTTGCAGGTCAGAACAAGTATACTTGTAGCGAATCCAACCTACTGTGTATTGATTTGATTTTATCAATGTGCCTTGCCCTTCACAAATATAAATATATCTTTCAAGTAAAAGTGGTTAGTCCTCCCTGGCCAAATCTTCATCTTTATTAAAAGGAAATTAAGCTATAAGGCGACGCAGAATGACAAGATACATTAATTGAATTTGAGAGATTCTAAACGATAACGTTTATTTGTAACTTTGATCTGGTAAATACAGAGAGTTAATCCCCATGAATGTGTGACTCCTCTGGTTTCTTTCTGTTATGGAGTTCAGATAATTTAAAAGATGCAGTGCTATTGCGCTTGTACTTGACTTCCGGGTACATTCTTGAAACTCAGACGGCACGTTTTAAATATCGTATTCTTTTGTTTTGGGATCAGTTTTATCACTCGACGGTACAATTTGTCACCCTTTTTGCTGTTTGATGTTTGATGTTTAATGATTATATCTTTTAAAAAAAGTACCTTGTAACCAAGTATCTCATAAAATAGATCAAGATATTTTTATTAATGTAAATATAATGTAAGTGTTTAATTGTGTGGTTTGGAAAAAAAAAATTGGTCAAAAATATTCCCTTTGTTAATTAAATAACTTATTAAAGTTTTATATTCTTGTACTAATCTATCTATCTACTTGTTCTTTCATGTCAACAATATATTTTAGGATATCAAGCCCAGTCACAACATTGTGTGAAATTAGTTCTGTGTGAAATGAGTTCTGTGTTCTGTATTGATTACCAAAAATACTGTAAGTCAGAATTTACACTTTACCTTTAAATCACGGCAGATGTGAGAGAGATGCAGTGTGAGACCCATCTACACTGTTTTCATAGACTCGATGGCATTAACGCTGAAAGTTCTCTGGTATTTTCAGGACATTCAACTGAAGTCTGAGTTGTTTTCTCCCCGCTTGGATCAAGTGGCCACCAAATGTGTTCTCCATTTAGCTCTGTTGATTCTATTGGCTGCAATAGCCATTGTAACCGTCTATAAACGAGCAAGGCATCCTGTTTGATAGGGCTTCTAAAGAAATAAACCTCTTCGAGTTATGGTCCGAAAAGGTATGAATACTAATGGTCGGCACGCGTACATGGCCCAGTTAGAAACAAAAACTGACCAAACCACCAGTATTGTAAACAGGTAGACATATCGTCTTTATGTCTTTCTGCCTTTTTATATCATCACAAAATCGTTTTTGTTGATACAATAGTTTTGCCTTTGTTATCGACGTTAAGATATATATTAGAAAAGAGATTTGAAATGGCGTATAGTTTTTAACTACAATCGATCCAGGTCGATTGGATGAACAATAAGATAGATGCCTATGATGTTCTTGGATTGATACATAATTCGATAATACAGCAAACCCGTACAGAACAATACGGACGTGGATTCTACATTAATTCTGAACAAACCTAAATTAATATGTGTTTTATTACCAGGGTAAAACCCTACATAGATCAATTTCTTTCCCAATTATTGCCTCTCATTGTACTTTTAAAGAATCCATATATCACACATCTTCAATAAGGAAGTGGCACACATATTTGGCTTTCGACATTGGGTAATATGGGCTCTTATATAGACACAATTATAGCTTGTTGGCGGAACTACAAGATACATTTACAGGCCTATTTTATAGAGGAAATTCTGGGATGTTATGATGAAGCTGACTGATTTTTTACTATATAGTTTTTAGACATTTTTAACATCTGACAAGTCTCGTTAAAACACAGGAATTTAATGATCGGTATGTGCTTTCCGGTTCTTGTTGATGTTTCCACTGGTTTTATGACGTGGATTTACGAGACCAATTATATTGAAGATTTGGACATCCATGGATGGAGACAAAAAGTGAGAATTAAATGCTTCACTGTTTCTTCGTGGTATAATTAATGAGAAACAAAATAAATTATATTGCAGAAAAACAACAGAACACGTTGAGATAAGTTATGGTTTGGTGACTCTTAGTGATTCTTAATGTAGGGAATATATAATTCCTTAGTGAAAACCCGTGTAACATGTGAGTCGGCATTATCCTCGACCTAATGGCTCATGTCAGCCCGTTATAACAAACTGTCATCGCAGAGTTTGTGTAAACAATCTGAAGGTGAAGCTCGTTAAGTAACAATAATAATTTCTTTAAATATTAAGTCTTTCTTCTCTACAATACTGGACAGATGGTCATTTCTCCCATTACATAAATTATTCAAACGATGATACCATACATTAAGGGTCATTGTAACTGTATACCACCTGTCTTTTTACAGTGGCTATGGCCCTGTGTCTTTGAGTATTCATGAATTCTTCAACATCTCTTCGATTCTAAGAAGACAATACAATATCAGACTGTTATTCGTGATTGGAAGCTACCAATCCGCTGTTGATGGAAAATATTTCTTCAGCCTATAACTGGTGATTTGACCTCTAAACGATTTTCAGTGAAACAATTTGTATAACGGTAGTTTTATACGTCCTGTATTCAAATGTGTCTATTCGTGAGGTCAAGACGGAATTAATTTTATTTTTTTCATTTTAAATTCATTCAGATGTATGTACATGAATGATTAAATTAATGCCTACAAAGTCAACTGGCATGAGTTATATATGTCAAGTCCAAAGATTGGACTGAGATATTACAGTTAGACGATATCTGTAACGACATATTATATCAACTAACGATATCCGATAACTGTAACGCAGGACGCTATGGCATTGAGGTGGAACCTCCATAT
>JAVFBZ010039005.1:0-28439 GCA_032466195.1 Katharina tunicata
GTCAATAAGTTGGCAATTACATAGTTTAAAACATCATTTCTTCACAATCGCTACATTTAAGTGACGGTAAAATATCTAAAACTTCGGTTTTGACAGACTTGTTTTGTGCAACGTTATTGACTGTTTTCGATGTCCTTGGAATCTGACAGCGTTGTCATGGTAGCGTCGCGGTCAGGGGAGGTAACTTTGAGACAAATCACTGGCGAGGACACATTTTGTCACGAATTTAATTTAAAATAAACTCTGACAGGGAGGCTTGACAGATTATAAATTTGTCATTGACCTTTTTCTCAGGGTGTACGGATTTTTATGACCCTCTTGAAGCTCGTACACCACTTCGCCTGCGGCTCAGGGTGTACATGTACGAGCTTCAAAACGGTCATAAAAATCCGTACACCTGCGGCCCAGGGTGTACGAGCTTCAAGAAGGTCATAAAAATCCGTACACCCTGCGAAAAACGTCAATGACAAATTTATAATCCGTCAAGCCTCCCTGTCAGAGTTTATTTTAAATTAAATTCGTGACAAAATGTGTCCTCGCCAGTGATTATGTCAATAACTAATAATATCCCTCATACTGCTTGTACATTCAAGATTTCAGATATAGGGTTGTTGATTGATGCTGCTCTTGCACTTGCTGCACTTCACAGAAGCCGCGAAGGCGTGGCCCCTTTAATAAGAATTCTGACGTGATATTTTGTCAAAATCCAAAATAATACATTTAATAAAGTCATCTGCCTGCTACCGTCTGAGGTGTTACAGTATTCAGAGGTTTCAGATATTGGATAAACAATGATGACATAACTGACTGGTGCTTACAATAACTAAATTGTATGCGGTATGTTTATTAACATAACACTGTCCGTTAAATTGCACATATTTCTTGGTTTTCGAACCAAATTCATGACTCAGTGTTCCCTACATGGTATTATGGGTACGAGTTACTTGGACTAACTGCCAATCGGCTCAATGACATTTCAATGATAAACTTCATCAGCAATCTAAAATGCCTTGGTATTTGCTGATCGTAAAAAAAACAACAATCTATTACCTTTCTGTTGCTTCTTGGAGTTTGATTTCAGCTTTGCGATGGCTAAAGCTGCTAAAATGATCCCCGTTGTAGCGACTAAAGCTACTGCCGCTGCTCGAGCGGGTTCTACGGGCGCCATGCTTGTCGTCTGCACTTAGAACGACATGCTGCAATAATGGAGCCCATTTACGGCAGATAGCATCAGCTATTTATCGATTAGTTCTGCCTGGATAAAGGAAGCTAAGTTTAAATTCAGTTTTGTATCAAATACGAAACACGGATGAAAGCTGTAGATGAAAATTAACTTGAATGGCCTGAATGGGAGTAGACACCTAGAAATTGATTTACTAGGCAAAGAAAAAAAAAGATTGATAATTAAACATCCAACTAACATGATCGACTTCCTTTTCGGAGTTTCTTTTATTCTTTGTTACTTGAACAATCAAGAAAATAAACTCATGTTATTTTTTCTTGGAGAGAAAAATGCTCAAAAACAAGTAAATTCGAAATTCCGTTCGTTAGTTCTGTACTTTTGTCTGTTGATATATTTTATAATTTTATTTTCCTGAGCAGATTTATTTTGTTAATTTATACCGTTTAAGTTTAGGTTAGGTATAAAACACAGATATTCCCGCCAACTGAACATATATTGTGTTGATTTGCTCGCGCAGACTTAATTTAACGCCACACTATGGCTTACAATAGGATCACATCAACTCAAACCCCATTCTAAAATTGAGAATCAAATCATTCCCTCTACCGTCGAGTCTTTGACTCTAAGTCAAAACCTGTAATGGATGCCGGATGCTTTGTGTGCATGAGCGAAACCGAACCAAAGCGCTTCGCGGATTCATACAATAAAATAGAATCCAACTCTTTTTGCAACTTAAATCACACTGAAATAGAACGTTTTTCTTTCTTTCCTTTTTTATCTTTAACCTGTTATAAGAAGGTCTACATGAGTTATTTCCCTTCCGGGTCCCCAAAATGACCCGCTCTGCAATCGAGGTTATTATCGGTACGAAAATGGCCAAAGATTGCCGACATGGTAAATTTATATGTGATCAGATGCATTCTAAAATAAAGAATCCTCATTCTCCCTAACGTCGAGTCTTTGACTCTAAGGTATTGACTGGCCATCTTGTTGTTCACCTAGAGAGAGTTATCCCTCTTTGCTGTTTGTGGCGTGTAAGTTTATTTCTGATTAGATGGTACAGCTTCACGACTTTCTAGTGTCTATATTTTTTTTCTGCCTTTTACAGACTTCAAGTTGATTCGGCTCTATGACAACTATTTTCTCTGTTTAAGTCTATATAAGTTGGAATATTTAGACCATTAATTTGCCAGCGCACTTTTTTGCGGAATAGAGACTATGACAACAAGAAGTATGGCATCTCATTACATTTGTTCATTCTTGTTCAACATCGCCTATCTCCGGTACCTCCCGTTCCCCCGATTATCGGCCATTTTAAATCCATTAGCGGTATATTTACCGCTGCAGACAATACTTGTATCACATGTAGATAAACGTATCCTACAGGTGATCAAGTGCATTCTGAGAATCAAGTCACGTGAAAGAGTATAAATTTCTTCATTGGCTGACTAATCAGGTAAAGCGTCAACAGCCTCGCTATATGACGTTCACAACTATATTAAAAATGCCTAGTCATTACATACAAGGTCCCTGATCGAAGTGAACCAAATACGATTTCACATCATACAAATACGATTCCACATCATTTTATGCATGTTTTTCTCCTCTGAAGGGTTAAAGCGGTCGAACTGCGTAGCTAAATACGTGTACATTAATTTAAGCCTGTAGTGATTTCGAAGTTCATAGATAAAATCGAAATGTTGTTTGAGAAATTGATAAAAATAATAGTTTAAATTCGATTTTCTTTCAAATGATATCCCGAAAAGTGAAATACATGTAAATAAATATGCTATGCCCCCTGACTCAAATAATTTAAGTTAAGAATTTGACCTACCCATAAAAGGCAAATATAACCGATAAATTGCTTTATAGCAGACGACAATGCCATTTATGGCTGCCGGTGTTGTTGGACCATGTGTAATTGTGTTTTTCTGTGACGTCTGTAAATTTAAACAAAAACACACGCTTTCTTTCTTTCAAACGTAGGATGTTGAAAAAAGACAATATCTGGAGACATGATGTAACCGTGGCGTGACATTAAGGAAGGCAAATAACTAGCATTTAGTTTTGTTGATAAACGCTACAACAACAACAACATAATACCATTGGAGAAAGTTTCACCAAAGTATCACCATGCCTTTCATGAAAGGGAAAGCTCCCATACGCAGAACATTGCAATACTTGGAAAAAGGACTTATTGTATTTAAGCCAAATGTGAAAATATTTTCGATTAACTACAATACTTCACATGTTCCAAGCCGAGGAACCCAGTACGTACATTTGGAGAATTGCTCCTAACACAGTGACTTGTATCAACTTAAAGTTGTTGTTGTATACTAGCTGTTGTTGTATACTATAGTAGACAACAACAGCTAGTATACAACAAGAACAACAACTACAACTTTAAACGTAAGTTGATACAAGTCCCTGTCCAATCATTATCTGATCACATCCATTTTCTAATTCAACACTTTTTTCTCTTTCCTATGGCTGTGTAGTGACTGATATTATTCAGGTTATTTTAACCAAGAGCACCCCTGGAAAATCATGCAACCATAGGAAAACTCTTGTCATGGGGACAAATTTTGAAAATAATGTATCAGGTTGGGGAGAGTAGCTCCATCTGGCTACGTAGCTAGATCTGACTACTATAGCTAGATCTAGCTATGGGGTGTAGCCCGATCGAGCTATGCTGTTTTGCAAAAAAACAATTACATCAACATCAATCTTCACAAGGCACTTTTCCGTGAACATTGAATAACAACAACAACGCATGTGTATCTGGCCTACATGTGAGTCAAAAAAAGTTTGTCCTACCAACCCTCGATATTTGTGCTGAGAAGATTTAAAAAGGGCAGAATTTTGACTTTTATTAATTCGCTAACTTCAAACGTTTTGTTTAACCTTCAAATCTTGCTTTTGGGCAAATCTTTTCAGAGAAACATTTGAAGAAATGGCAAGTCTTCCTCGTGCCCAAATTTTATGTGCCAATGATGACAGGAAGTAACGTAATGGTCGATTTAAAAAGTACGACCTAAAATTTGATCGGATTTGTGAAAATCTGCAGTGGAAAATACTGCCATGTGAAATTAATTCGACATAAAAATCATAGATATGCCACTATTTTTTTTCACATCAATTTTTGTGTTCATTTTAAAAAAAGTGTGTCCATTATTTTTAAAAGAAAATATAGCTGTGTAAAAATAAATAATAAACTGAAATACACATGGCACTATTACGTCACTTCCTGTCAACACTGGGACTTCAAATTTGGACATGAGGTCGACTGGTCATTTCTCCAAACATTTCTCCTAAAAGATTTGCAAAAAAGCAAGATTTGAAGGTAAAACAAAGCATTTGAAGTGAGCGAATTGGTAAAAGTAAAAATTTTGCCTTTTTTAAATCATCTCGGCACAAATATTGAGGATTGGTAGAATAAAACTTTTTTCACTCACATGTAGGCCAGACATGAATGTGTTGTTGTTGTAATGCAATGTGCGCGAAAAAGTGCCTTGTGAAGTTTACTGTTGATTTAATTGGTTTTGTGCAAGACGGCGCAGCTCGATTGAGCTACACCCCATAGCTAGATCGAGCTATAGTAGTTAGGTCGAGATATGTAGCTAGATGGAGCTACTCTCCCCCAACCTGTGTATGTTTACATATTTAGGATTTGGAGAGAAATTTGTGATTTATGACTTTGTGTTTGTGAAAAATTTTGCAATTTATCCATGGGTGATCAAGAGTTCTTTAATATGGCATGAACAAAGACTGCAGACTGGTAAAAAACTTAGTTTCGCAGGTCATTATCTCATTCCTTACGCTCTGTGTGTATAGCTTCATTGATCAAACATGTATAACATATCCCAAGCGCAAATTTACACAGCCAAAAGTTTAACTCCAACAAATTTATTAAAATGGCTACTGTAGGTGATGTACAGGAAGGTAGTGACCAATCAAAAATGCTATTCCCTTCTGAGCATTTCTGGTACACCATACACAGTTAGGTATGTGTGTTTATGTTCTGTAAACATATCGACAAGCCACAGGCTCACAGCAGATCTCACTGTGAATAATTAAAATAAAGATTGTGCACCTTACCTCATTGTAGGTGGGCATAAAAACTGTCTTGTGTAAAGTTCAACATCTTAATGGTAATCGTAATTGCGATGAATTTTGTGAGCTATAATATCGATTTCACGGCCACAGATGATTTGTTTGAAAACTACATTATCATAATAGATGTGTGACAACACTGAAAAATGATTCCTATTTACCAGCATAGCGGCCTTGCATGTTGCATTGTTTTGCAATACATTTTTGAGCTACTGAAAAAGGTACAGTCAAACTCTGTAGCTCTTCAGCTTCTGTCTCTGCATTTTCAAGGAAGGGCTACAGGTCTCTGCAGCTATTGAACAGTGAGCGAAATTCAAAAGTCCAATTTCACCAGGGTTATCACCCTTTAGAAATAAAGTTTTGATCTGAATTAGATCATAAGTGATCATAATGTATCATTTAAACAAATATATAAGACCAACCGATGTCTGGCAAAGTCTATTAGATTGGCATAGCTAAGTTGAGAGAGCCCAGGCATGACACGGAATGTTTTGTAAATACTAAGCTGTTGAAGTATGCTTACTATGCTACCATATGCATAGACTAACAATACATGTTGGTAAACTGAATGGTTACTAATGGTTATGAAATGAAACAGGATTTTGAATTTCTCTTTGTAATAATGTAAGTTGTTCATAATTTACGACTTTTGTTTTTCCAGACAGTTTGCATTCTGGCATCTTCCTCAAGTACAATACAAGAATCCAGATGCACAATGTGTAACCTTCAAAAACATCACACCGTCTCCTTTCATACAGGTCTTCTTAGGTAAGGCTGGTTTCAGTATCTATTCATTTTTATTTATTTAAGTGCATATCCCAGCTTGTCACTGTAAAGCCCAGGTTTGATTCTGTATGTCAGCCTTTCAGATGATACATGATAATGTAACTGATATGTACAGGAGAGGATAATTTTCATTGGATATGGAGATCACAAAGTGGTTTTTGCAATGGTTCTTCTCCATTCAACAAGTCTAGCATACTTGAGTATGGTTAACGCTGGGCAAATAATATTTAAATATGTGTTGTCCGTGTCCGATACTACACATTGTGGCTGCTGAATGGGTTGCAATGCATCTATTAGAATTGTGGTCATAAAGTAGACCGTAAAGACGATCAGTGAAAATGCTTAATGCTACATTAAAATTTACACCCAGGCCTATCAACCAAGGAGAGTAATGTAGTGTCAGATAATCAATACAGTTTCAATACAAATAGGAATGAACAAAATGTGGGTGTTTGGCGGAGAGCTTCCTTTCCCCTCCTGCCCCCTGAGCTACCAGGGGCAACAGGAAGCAGATTTGTGTTGCCAGCTGTTTAAGTGGATTTCAGGGTGAAAAAACCTTCAGTATGGCTTAAAACCTGCATATAGCAACCAAACAAACAAACAGTGTACAAAACACAGAAAACTGAAAACAATGACAACGCAATGAATGGAGATTTTATTCTCCAGGTTATACAATTCAACATAAGACTATTGTGTCATATCTTATGTCTATGATTTCCTAATGCATTGTGTGTAAAATTATCATGTGTAGTATTGTGTGAGAAAAATGTGTGTTGTATGTTGTAGATAATGGAGAAAAGGTATTAGTTGACACAGACAACAAATCCAAGGAAGAAATCTTCAAGCATGTCAAAGAGATTTTTGGAAAAACAGAGTAAGACTATGAGTCCCTTTTACCAGTTGTTGGTTTGCTTTTATCCCTGGTATCATTTGACGGAGTGTCAATAGGAATCTGATATGTTTATCATATCTGGTACCGTAAATGTCACACCTTTTTATTGATGATGTTACACGTCTTATTATTGCCCTGTGTCTTGTTGTTTCTCGTTGCCAGTGAGATACAAGAGTAGTTTCCTTCACACATTTGGCTGGCATGCTGTCTTATGATTTAAATAACCCACAAAACAATGTAAGGCTCCAATTAACATTGAAGAAATAAATACATCTTTGATGATTTCAAACAAACAAAATTGTATTCCGTTTTAACCTAACTTTACTATTTAGGTAAATGCCATCATAGTCGTGAAATAGCATGAATATGGCGTAAAACCCTAATCACACAAACAAACAAGTCTTTTTGTGAGCCAAAATACTCCATTTTATTGTTTTTGGTTTGTATTTGTAAATTGACTAATATCTATAAAGTATTAGGGGAGCATAACATATCAAATTGGCTACAGAGTATTTTGTATTGCATTTGATTAACTTTTGAATACTTTTAGATTTTGTTTATAAAGTATATCTTGCCAAATGTCGACTTCTTCATTTTAAATCATATAACAAACACTCTAGCCTTGTATTAAAATTGTTATTTCAGTGCTACTCTAGCTGAAGAAGCAGCAGCTAAAGAAAAGAAAGACAACCCTGGTAACTTTGGTCCGGGTGCAGCTCGCTATTGTATATGTGAAGTCCCTGGCCAAGTGCCATGTCCTGGTTTCAAACCCCTTCCGAGACATTTGAGAGGGAAATATAAAACTAAGTTGAGAGATGAAGGATTGGAGGCTGTCTATGCTGATGTACAAGAGTGATGTGTTGTCCTACAGGAAATAACTCTGACATTTTTTTCCACAATGGAAATTATTTCACTTGCATTTTGCTACATATATAGTATCAAAGACTGGATGATTTTATGTGTGATTGGACTGGTGTATATAAAATAAAATTTGTACTAAATTGACCTTTGGTCTTATGAGACTTCTTTTACACTTGAGCCCGGAACAATTCCTTTTATGGGTATAGCCTGTGTCCGCTAGCTCTCTTGTCATCACTTTGGAGCTTCCATTTTTCAACCAATTTTTTTACCAGACTTCATACAGGGATAAAGCACAAAAAATCCCTTGAGCAAGTTTCAGGCACAAGGATCAAAGGTCACTTATTAAAAATAGATACTTTGGTAAGATTTCTTGTCAAACTCTGATCATAAGACAGTCTGGATAAGATTACACATGAATGACTATGACCATGTTTGGCAATAAATATCCACCAGACTTCTTGTTAAATGGTGATATGTAATCTGGTTCAACTTCAATGTTCAATATCTTGACTATTGACTCCAACGTTTCATTAAATTGAATTAATGGCCTATTGTGTACCTCTGGCAGTAACTTGTTTAACTTATTACATATTCTGGAATTAATTTCTCAGTTACTCCCATATAGCCTGCACATGTAGTGTTCCAATTCCTGGTCAACACATCAAAATTTGTATGGACTTTACATTGACAAATGCAACAAGTCGGTCATGTACAGGGAAGCAAAAACCTCCTTAACACATCTTCATCTATGTTGACTCAGTTAGCGACAAAACATATATCGTGAAACTTCGGACAGAAAAATAGGCTTTACCGGCAAAAATCAGGAGAAAGTTCTAAAGGTTAAGAAAACCAAAAAGTATAGCGAGCCTGTAAAATGGTGTTCTAGGTGTCTGGATAACTCTCAGTATCCTGTTAGAGACAATTCTTCCCTGAAATTGTATGGTAGACTTTTCTTGCCATATCGTTGTAAGGACAAATTAGAGTTATTGTCCACAAGTTTATGTTAGTACAATTAGAAACAGTGGTATTTGAAGGCAAAGTTATACATTTTTTGTACTTTCAGTGAGAATACTCTGGATCTATTATCTTTCAGGTTTCGTACTCAGGAATAAAGTATGAGATAGTATAAATTCTGGGCTGTTTTCGCAAAGATCCCATATATTTAAGGATCAGCAAACTGAGTGGTTAAGTTAGGGAAGGATACATTAATCATATGTATTGATTGATATGTTGATATGACATGTGCAGGGACAATGGGAAAGAATGGAGGGGGAGAGGGATGTGATACCAATTCCAGTCTAATACAAGAGGTTTCACAATAATGAAAAAATAAACCCAACAAACTGTAAATTTAAAGCTTGATAATTAATAGTACATTTATATAGCTAACTTTGCAAATGATTTATACAAGTCAAGTCAGGATGAGCTGCATTATACATCTCTAAAGGACAGCCATTGGGTTATATGATGTCCTTTTATGTTTGTTTAATTGGGGTTTTACGCCGTACTCAAGGTTATTTCACTTATATGACGAGTGCCAGCCCATCAGTGAAGGAAACTACTGTAAACGACACTGGCAACATGCAAGACATAACCAAACATTTACATAAACATTAACAGAAAGCTAAACAGGACACCACAACAAGTTGGCATCCTCTGCCCCTAAAGGTGCCTTCACATGGGGCAATTTGTAGTAACGACATTAGGGGATTCCCCAAATTAGAAGCCCTTTGATTGGTCAAGATTTTAAAAGAAAAATATCGACCAATCAAAGCACTGTTAACAAGGGAAATCTCCTGAAGTCCTTACTATAAATCGCACCGTGTGAATGTAACTTTAGCTCAGTGGGCACAGGAGGCTCCCACCCAACCAACAGCTCTTAAATAAAGGAAATAAAATTGAATTCACATTGCATCTAATATAAATGTAACATGCCAATGGCAACAATATACCTATTATTGATAATGCCAGAATAATACTGTTTTTGACTATGTTTATGTTTTGTACATTGCATGTTTATCAATGCAAAGACAAAACTACCCTAAATCCTCAATAAATTCAAGCCTTTGCCACTTAACAAACTATGTTTTCTGCAAAGGCTAAGAACTGTAGAAACACAATCTCGAAATTTTGATGAATTCAAATTTGAAATTACTTGAAAGTATAAATTTCAGTTCCAAACTCGCATTTATTAATTCAATAAATTACTGAAAACTTGTGCCCTGGCTTGAGGTCAATTTTGTTGAGGATTTAGGGTATGCTCATTACATATCTGGCATATTGCAAACATTTTAGGACAAGCCATAGATTGTACTTTTGATTCAAACAATAAATTGAAAATTACAAAACAAATCTGCATAACAATATGATTGACAAGTACTTTATAATAGTGTTAATCAGTAACATGTAAAGCTTGCTGTAAGCGATAAATCTTAATCGGAGTCAGAATTCCAGTTGTTTTGTTTTAGCATCAAGCAGAGTTATCATGGGCACGCTCAATAATAAAATATGTCTAGAATATCGATAGATACATGAGCATGACTAATTTACTATGTTAAACAAGTAATCAGTTTTCAAACCATTAAATCCCTTCAAAAAGTGAAGAATGGAATTCATACATTTTATGATTATTTATACAGACATTTAATTTGCCACAACAATGCATTAAATTTTAATGGTCAATTTGGCTGTGATGCGGCTTTGGTAATGTACGTAATCACAAGATGTATATATTATGTTATCCATCTGAATGAAAGCATGCAGAACAATTTAATACCTCTTTCTAAATACATATATAAAGCATGTATGGAGTCATGGAATTTAGGTCATTTCTCATTATGTTTCATGTCCTGTAAATTATCCACAGATTAAATTTAATCTGGGTTATTTCTTTAACGATTCTAGAAGCAACCTGGTTTGGTTTTTATAAAGGTAACTGACATAATTCGGATTATTATTGGTCGAGATTACTGTTTAATGTTTAATCAATATCAAATGCATGATGTAGTTATAGTCAATCCAGGTTGAAAACAGGATAGTTTATCTTCAATTATAAAAAGACTTCATAAAATAATTGCATCATAAAATTCATGATTCATGCCGTTTTACTTTCACAGAAAAGCTGTAGATGGAAATTCCCTTTTACGAATATGATTATGTGTCAAAAAAGTAACAAATTCCTAACATGTACAGCAAACAGAAGCTATAAAAGTTTCAACTTGAAATGCATTGCTGTGATTGCCAATTTCTTAATCAGAACAGTTTTTTCATCTTAAACTTGATAAAAGCTGCAGCGCATCTTGAAAAGTCAGACGGACACATGATTCTAGCTCTGCCATTTCAGTTTTGTAACTTACTCGTTAAGCTAATTTGTCCTTTTGAGATGTTAACACCCAGCTTTAAACACTTGTCTCTGATTACTTAGCTTTTGATTTTCTTACAACGATTGTCTCCTTTTTCTGATTGCTCAGCAAAATGCACAGTGGTCTGATTGGCTGAAATATGGTTGTCACAAATCAAGCAATGCTGGCAGTGTTGTAGGCAATAGTAAATATTGAAACATATTATCAATAAGATGTGGGTCTATATATTACTCCCCACAATATGTCCACCTTGACAGCCAATTACTTCAACAAGTAAATGTACCTGCCATAAAACTATGTTTAGATCTGAAAAGTGGATCACATTGACCAGTAATTATGACAAAAAACTTTCTGATCCTTGCTGCCTCCAATATTCTCTCTGAAGTTCTTTTAAGTTTTGTTCCAACATGTCTACCTCATCATATTTCATGGCATCTTTTGCCTGTTTGATATAACTTCTAATGATGTCCATTTGTTGTATCATGGGGTCATCAGCACTTCTAGTAACAGCACGTTTAATATCCTCGCTCGGTTTCCATCCGAGACCAACGCTGTCGTGCGAATCATTCCGTCGATGTCCAGGTGCTTTTATTTGGCTAGTTGGTGAAGCTCTCTTTGGTTCCTCGTGAGCCTGTTTTCGTCTCTCATTCTCCTGTGCTAACATTGCCTCCTGTCTTTCTGCTGCTATCCTTTTTTGAACTTTGGCTTTGTGAGCCTCCTGTAGCTGGTTGTAGTCACTCTCTGACGGCAGAGATTGAAGAGTCAACATGTTCTCCTGTAGGAAATTAGTGGCCTGTAGTCGTATAGACTTCTGAAGCTGTGCTTGTTTAGGGGAAGGTAAATCTGCAGCATCCATCCCAAGACTTAAGATCTTCTTGCTGACAACAGAAAAAGAAACAGTTAAAAAAGTATTAGCAAGTGTTCAACTTTTAGCTAAAGATTATTTGATTGATTGACTGGTATTTGACTCTACGTTACCATAAAATGTGTACTCACCTGAGTATTTTGGCTGTTGGAAAGATATTGTGCCTCCATTGCTAAGTATGATAGTATAAATATAGTGTGGATACTGCCCTTATAAAGATTATTTGATGGTGGCAATTAGTTTTGTGATGTAAACCACGAAGACCCACACCAGTCAAGTTTTTCTATAAATCAACCAGATCCACAGCAGTGACATTATAAACACAATTTGTGCTCAGCCATGTTGTCACTTTGGGAAATTGAGTTTAAAATTGAACTGAAGGTTTTTTCACTCATGAACCGGCCTATTGCATGGTGGAAACCTCCTTGATGTATTTGGTAACAAAGAAAGGCGACATAGGACACCACACAAAAGTTTCTATTAAGATATTTCAATTTAACGTTGTTAAATATTACAGTACAACCACAGATTACCACAAATAAAGCCTAGGTCCCAGTTAATAAAATAAGACTATAATTCACCTCAGTAAGTCCACAGCTTCAAACAGCTTAGACAGTTTAAATCTTAGTTTCTGGGCTTCAACATATGCATAGGTGGCTTCTCCAAGGCTGTCAACAAAAAAAAGACTAATCTGTTTACATTTTACGATCATAAAAACTTTTCTAAATTAAATCTTAGGTATTAACATTATTTACCCCAAAATTTAAATTATCTTGGTTTATATTTAAAACACAACGTATCTTACACAGTTATTGGACCAAGAAATGTTCGAAAAAGTTCAAAAAGAACAGCTGTAGTTAATCCAATAAAGTTTACATTGATGATATAAAAACACAGTTGATTAAATCTTTTACAATCCAAGAACAGAAATCGGACTTTCAGTGGTTGTTGAACCTGGACAAAAGCTGTTCTCAGCAGACTGACCTGATAGACAGCTGTTCTCAGCAGACTGACCTGATAGACAGCTGTTCTCAGCCGACTGACCTGATAGACAGCTGTTCTCTGCAGACTGACCTGATAGACAGCTGTTCTCAGCAGACTGACCTGATAGACAGCTGTTCTCAGCAGACTGACCTGATAGACAGCTGTTCTCAGCAGACTGACCTGACAGGCAGCTGTTCTCAGCAGACTGACCTGATAGACAGCTGTTCTCAGTAGACTGCCCTGATAGACAGCTGTTCTCAGCATACTGATCTGATAGACAGTTGTTCTCAGCAGACTGACCTGATGGACAGCTGTTCTCAGCAGACAGGACTGACAGACAGCTGTTCTCAGCAGATGACCTGATAGCTAGCTGTTCTCAGCAGACTGACCTGATAGACAGCTGTTCTCAGCAGACTGGTCTGATATACAGCTGTTCTCAACAAACTGACCTGACAGACAGCTGTTCTCAGCAGACTGACCTGATAGACAGCTGTTCTCAGCAGACTGACCTGATAGATAGCTGTTCTCAGCAGACTGGTCTGATAGACAGCTGTTCTCAGCAGACTAACCTGATAGGCAGTTGCTAACAATTCAACAAAACCAGATTCAATTCTATACAGAAACTCTGAGAATTTATCTAGAACATGAGATGATTTATCGGTTTTAATTAGTCGTTATCCCTGTGCCAGTGTGATTACTCTTGACAAAAATATATATACTCACCACAGTGATTCTACCATTGGGTTATATTTGGGAAGAAGTTGTTCTGCTTCATCCAAGCATGATCTCATTTTCTGTTCAAATATAAAAATACATTTAGTCTCGTAAACCAGACATAGAAACAATATAATTTGTCACTATGGTAGAATAGTGAAATTCAACTGCAGATTTATATTCCTTTTGTGCACAGTTATACCCACACTTTGATATATCAAATTGTTATAGACAAATAAATCCAAAAAACAAAAGAAGAATGAGTTTTATGAATCACTTTTCAGTGGTAAGGTATGTCAACAACAATGTAAAGAGCTGGGTATGGAGTGCGCTGATAAAACTAAGCAACTAGGTCCTACACCGATCTCCATATAGTGTGTCACAAATGTTAAGTAGATGCCGGTTATGGAGTCATTTGGCAAGTGGTTTGTTATTTTTTTAGTCAGCGTTAATAACAGTATTGTACATGAGTGTAATGCAGGCAGCCATGTTGACTGACAATGGTTGGTTTTGGTTTTTTTGGTATGTTTCAGGGCCCATAAAGCTACCATGTACCTGTGAAAATCCAGAGGAAAGCCTGTTAAAACCACTGGCAATTATTAGCCATGGTCCGTGAAAATCTATAGGAAACGTTTTAACCACTGGAAAATTAAAAACTACCCTAAATGCTCGACTTAGCGACCCCCTTTGCAACTTATAAAACTTATAATTATCAGAAAATGTAAGTTTTAGTTCCAAATTCACACTTAAACATTCAATAATTCAATACTTAAAAGTTTGTGCCCTTAGAGGTCGAATTTGTTGAGGATTTAGGGTACCGGTGAATTATGCAGAGGAAAGCTTCTTGAAGCCACAGGTTATCAGAACACAGAGATAAAGATCCCTTATGTACCCAGGGTCATAGGTCAGCTAAACTGCAGCACATTTGCAGGTGAATAGCAAACCGCCCCCACACTCAGGAAGACCCACCCACAAAAACGCTGCTCATTAATCAAATGAAAATCTAGACTACAAACCTCATACAGTAAGACGATTGTCGGCTTGGTATTTCGTAACTCGACTAGTTGGTCTCTACGCTCTAATAATTTCCTACAGTCTTCACACGTTCTAATATGTGGGTCTCCCTCAGGACTAACAATTGAATTCAGACTACTGTTACTATCAGATCTTCTAAGAAATCCCTGCTCTTTCTCAGTGGAAAAGGCTGGGTTTGTTAACTTCTCTGCAAAATAAAAAAAAATAAGCTCCCTTGAATAGCAGACACTGCGGTGTAAAGAATACAACTCATACTTTACCTATATATGAATGAATCATTTTATTTATTAACGTGATGGGTTTTTTACGTAACATCCTACTCAAGAGTATTTCACTTATATGAAGAGTTTTAATTGCAGGTGTATGGAGTAAAACCCGGTAGCATTCTCATAAAAAAAAAACACCTTGTGATCTCTGCGGCCAGTGCAAAACTTCCCTTTATATATATATCTACATGTACTGTACACAGGGGGAATCAGCAGTCCAATGCTCAAGGAAATGAGCCCCTGAATTATTATAAGATTTATTAATGACAATTAAATTACAACTTACATCTAAGGCACCAGGGCACATCACAATGTACAGGTAACCTTTATAAAAACATGTATTATCAATGGAAGTTATAAGCGTTCAGCAATAGCCTACTGAGGATAACTGTAACAAATTTAGAAAACTATACTTCACATACACAATTAAAATCCAAAGAAAAAGGTAATAGAGTAACTAGCCATTTTTTTTAAATTATAAAACAAAATCAGGGGATATGAAACCAATATGCTGAAAGTCAGTGGAGGGAGACCTACATGTATAGCAGACGGACTTACTTCCAAATGAATAAGGGAGGAACTCTGAGCATCTATCACACATGATTCCTCCGCACAACCGACAGTGGTGTCGTCGTCGCATCATGGTAAACTGACGACCACAGGTAACACAGAAAGGAATATCTCCATCTCGTATCCATGGCACCACAGACTTTTCATAGGCTGAATAAAGATTGAGAATATGTTGTTAAATTTGTTTTGGCATATTGAAATCTGAAGCGTCATAAAGTGATAATAAACCACAATAAATTTCAAGCCTTTTTAAAGATGGAGGTTTCTGAATTTGTTGTCTGGGAGGGGTTTTGTACCATACTTAAATGGGTCTGAGTGTATCAAGCATACCCAGTAGTTTTCAAAAAATGGTGTTTTTAGAGTGTGGAGTCTTTCCTATTCTTGTTACAGCCATATAAAGAATAATATAGTATGGTTGTCTATTAACCCCATATATTAAGTTGTAAATAAAATACAAAAACATAATCAAGTACATTTACATTACAATCACAGCATAGTGTTAGTCAGAAATCTAAAACTGGGTGTCTCAAATCACTATTTTCAATAAAACAGGGTGTCTCATTTGAAATTTTCCCTACCTTTCCCATGTTAAATTTGATTGAAATAGGGTGTCTCAAATGGCTTTGTGAGACCCCTTTCTGGCTAACACTATAAATCACAGTAAAAAAATAGAATTGCACTTATTGCACAAATATGTATGTGCAATAATTTTCAGGAATACCTATGGAAAACTCATAATGATATTGTGAAACAAATATTGTACCATGAAAACACCACCATGTTTAATTCGACCCTAACAAGAAAATGAACACTTTCACTAGCAGTAAACGACGACAACACAGTACCAGCACAGAAGTTTTTCACGAAGGCTTCATTCAGTTTACCTTTTTTTTTCCTGGGGTCTGCAGGAGCATCGGGGGATATTAGCTTGTCTAATCTGATCAACAGCTTGTTGGTCTCGATGACATAGCGGTCAATCCTGGCATCACGGACAGACTTAAACACGTCAGTGTGGCTGCGATTCTGACCTACAAGTAAGAATAATAATTACTTAGGGTTTGAATCCATACTTAAGGTTATTTCACTCATATGACAGTGTGCCAGCCAAATGGTTGAAGGAAATCACCTTCAACAGCACTGACAACAGACAAGGATGCCACTGGAAAAGGACAGGACTCAAACAAGTCGCCAAATTAAATCGGCTAAATGACGCCCCTTAGCTCAGAGAGCACGAGGTAACAGGAAACTCTTGCCAACCACCTCCTGCAAACAATGGACACACAGAGATTTCAACTTAAACGGTATTGCACTACACTTTTTTTTCAAAATGTATTAATTATTCTGATTGGTGTTTAACCTTGTATTTATTAGATGTATATGATGAGTGTGTACTGCCAGAGTTGGTTAAGTGAAGTACTAGAGTGATCTTATGCCTACTTCACTTTTTTTTTAAAAAGTCAATCGATAATCAAGAAAAATCATAACAAGCTTAATACAATCTCGTTCTTTTGAGTTTAATATAATAGAAGAGTTAACATTCTGGTCAGCTGCAAAGGTTCTAAGGTCGGTTCCTTAAAGCATTATTAAGTTTAATCCTAGACTAGATGACGCTATGTTGACATGATAGATAGATCTTCGTTGAAAAAACATGTTATGTATCTGGTGATTTTGACATGATTTACCAAGTTCTTGTGGTTCCCATAAGCCAGGGTCATATCCGCCAGCATGCGAGTTTGTATAGACAGACCCACTGTAACCAGCTCCCTCTACTTTATCATCATCATCATCGTCATCTGTCACCTTAAATATCTTCTTAGCTTTGTCAAAAAAACCTACATAAAATAATGCCATTTACTAATAAAGTTAAACATTTTCATAAAACAAAACTCTCTTAAAATGTCTTCTGAAAGTGCAAATTATACAATTTGGTGTACATGATTACAAGAATAGATAATGTTCATCAGAATGTAAAAGTTCATCAATTCTTTGTAATTAGTCTATATAAAAACAAGTATGATTCTACTATGCATCTGGGGCTGAACACATGCAAGATATCTCTATTACCAAGTCTTCAGCTTCTTGTATGTTACCACTTAACTAGTAGTCATTTTGCTTTTTGCGCAGTTTTGCCTAAGTGTTCAAACGTTTCCACAGAGAAGCGTTCATAAACTTGGGGTCGTTACGGTAGCAACCTGTGATATCATTTCTCTCATCTTAAACTCACGACGCACTTGAAGTAAAAGGAATCGGATGCGCCACTGTCCAAATAACAATTGTGCCAATTTTTCAGATCAATATTACCGAGCCTGCCCTTGAATAGTAAAAACACGACGAAACAAGAATAACAAGAGGAGTCTGAGTAACAATAAAGGACCCAATTCCTGGGCCAAAAATGAATTGAATGAGTAGAGCTTGTAAATAGCCTCCTTACCAGAGAGAATGTGGTTAGATCATTTACCCATGTCTAGAGAATGCATGAATGTACATGTACATGTCTATGAATGTATGAATCAAAACTTGGAATTGGTGCAAGGATTACCGATGATTGGGTCAACCAAACCTGAGCTTTTACATACCCTTTAGCGATTGTAAAATGGCTTTATCTTCTGAGGTGTGAGACTGCTCAAAATGGCTCTGCAGTTGTGTCACAGTGCCAAGATCCTTCAAACAAATAGGGCATATCAACCCTTCCATAATCTCTCTACTGGCCATAATACATCAATTGCCATCAACACGGCTTCATCTAAGAACATAAAACCAAACTCGTTTATACTTTTTGTCGAACAAATTTTACATACCGGTATTTAATTATTGGGCCAACCAATTACAGACATAATAATGGTAGCATAGCATATTACAAGTATGTAGAAAGTAAATATCTCTCTTAAAGCCATTTAAAAATTATTTGTATTTATCAAATTAATTGATTAACTTACTGCTTGGGGTTAACTGCTGTGCTGAATGGTATTTCACTTATTTGACGGCAGTGTACTCAAAAAATAAAACTGTGGATTGTTTGCTCTGTTGGGAACTTGATCTTACTCCAGTGCTAAATCATACAGGATACTGTGACAGAGCTTGACCAAACTTTCAACTTTCTTAAAGCCAAACCTAACCATGGATTCATTTTTTTATGCATTCCGACGATAAACATGTAAGACAATCAAAGTGACAAGAAAGTAAAATTCTCCTTAATATATCAAGAGTTTTACAAAACTCTTGCTTTTTAGTCAAAACCACTTTTAAAAATTCGAAATCCAAACTGGATTATTTTCTTTGATTATTTTTAATTTATTTAATTAGTATGCAATGTCTTATGCAAGAGTATTTCACTTATATTAGACTTTGCATTACATGTGTATGCTAGATTCCAAAAAGCAGGGAGAAACTTCGTTAAAACCATCCAGCAATCTCTACAGCCACTGGAAATCTTCCCTTATTATATTAGTTTCCACAAATTTTACAAGCCAAGCATTTTGTAAGCCAAGCAAAGGACTATTATAGACAAGTGAAACAATTGTACGCAGCAATCTCAGGTTGACAAATTTTCTAAAAAATTATGTTGTTGTTGAAACATGTGAAAAGGAAAGTACTTCGAACATTCAAAGAAACAAAATACTTATATTGCAAAACAGGCAAAGGAAAAAGAAAACTACACAGCACCATTAGGAACATAAAGAATCACTAACCTTAATATCTTAAGAAATAACAAAATTTTAAAAACTACATACTGTGCAAACATGACAAAATTAACTCCCACCAAAGTCTCGGCAAAATCAAGCTCGAAGCAAGTGACAGATGAAATGAACGCTTTTCGACCAATCAAATCATAGTAATACCATTTCTTCTGCTGTGATCTCTTCGTCGCCCTACTTCCGTTCCATGACCGTGATTAAAGAATTTCGTGTAAAATAACAATAACATGGGTGGAAGCGGCAGTACCCGACGTGTGGTCGTGGAGGAAAGCGGGGATGGAGTGGGAGTTGTCAAGGTAATCTAGAACGAGGATGGGCGTAAATTATGAAATGGAACCTGCCATTTGTGGTTGCACTGAGATGGCGATAAGATTGCCGGTTTGTAAAGACACTGAGTGTGGACCAATAATCGTTACTTCTTCTCGGCATCGACAGTAGTGCCAGATGTAACTCTCCTATGATATTTAATAATATTTGACATTAATGGGTTAGTCATTCATAAAGAATCACTAAACTTAATATCTTAAGAAATAAAAAAAAATTAAAAACTACATACTGTGCAAACATGACAAAAGTAACTCCCACCAAAGCCTCTGCAAAATAAAGCTTGAAGCAAGTGACAGATGAAATGAACGCTTTTCGACCAATCAAATCATAGTAATACCATTTCTGCTGTTGTGATCTCTTCGTCGCCCTACTTCTGTTCCATGACCGTGATTAAAGAACTTCGTGTTCAAAAACAATAACATGGGTGGAAGCAGCAGTACTTGAAGTGTGGTCGTGGAGGAAAGCGGTGATGGAGTGGGAGTTGTCAAGGTAATCTAGAACGAGGATGGGCGTAAATTATCATTGACAGTAGTGCGGACCAATAATCGTTACTTCTTCTCGGCATCGACAGTAGTGCCAGATGTAACTCTCCCATGATATTTAATAATATTTGACATTAATGGGACGGAGAGTGACAGTGAATTACTCTAAGATAAAGGTTACCCTACGAACGGGAATTCAGTTCGTAGGGTTTTAAGAAAAAAAATATGGCCCTTGCAAGTAAACAAACACCTACCGCCTGTCTGGATTTATGTCTTCTTCAATTTGATCCCAAAATCGGCAGTCATCTAGTGTAATAAGATATAAAATTCAAACAAAATTTGTTGTATACTATGCGGACATTTAATACAATGACTTTATAGCATTGCAGTTCTGTGAAGCCCTTTAAACTTTGAATAGCACATCAGTCACCTAAGCTGGGCCAGGGTTATTCACTAGCAGAGTTATCTCCTGCTTATGCTTCAACATTCTGATGCATTGTTTTAAACGTTTGTGTCTTTTTTAGATATCAGACTCAGTTGTGCGCAGATTGAAAGCAGATCAAGATTATCCAGGTATTTTGTAAACAGTTGTCTTGTGCAAGATAAGGATATGAAAACGCCGTAGTTCCTTGTTTCCTTTTTTTTTTAAATTCATTCAAAACAGATGAACAGATATAAAAAAAAATGTTGTGCCCAATGTGTTCCTATACGCAGACCTAACACTAAACACTTAACAGAATGCTTACCTTCACTTTCTTGGACCTTCTGTCAAGTTCTGTGTATCTGCTGATCCGATGCGAAATCATCCTCTGTAACGGGTCTGTGAACCAGATATCCCGCCGTCTGTGTCCACTTCCCAGAAGGGATGTCCAATATTCACCCATAATACATGTACATGTATGTTTCAGTACACTAATAACAACAAAAACTAATAAAACTGTGCTTCAATGGCACTCGTTTCATTAAAATACCATTGTCTAAGCAAGCCTTAAATAACCTTAATACAGCGGTGTATAAACCCCAACCAAACAAAGCAAGCCATTTTGCATCTGTACAACTTTCAAGATCCTACTTTTGTCATTTCAGGATTACCAAGTCCCCCACCCCCTGCTGATACCAAAGAGGTATGTTTAATCTAATCTATAATTGTCACTGAATATCTATTATTAAAATACTTGGAACCTTTGTTTGATTTCCACTATTCACTTCCAACCCAAAGTCAGCACATAAGTGAAATATTTGAATTGGAAATGGCGGGGGGTTGGGTGTGAGCCTCCTGTGCCCGGGTGTTCTCTCAGATAAGGGGCATCAGGAAGCTGATTTGTTGTTGTGTCCTTTTTTTTGTCCTTCCATGTTGCCAGCGTCATTTTATGGTTCTTTCCTTCTCCTGGTTGACTGGCACACCGACATATGAGTGAAATAACCTTAAGTGTCCTGTGAAACCACAATCAATGAATCAATTCCATTGCAAAAAACGTTAAACACTAGTCAAGAAAATAAAGAAACATTTGGTTAACCCACTGGGTTTATCAGTTAGTATGTGTGTGCTGATCAAGTTCTGTCTGTTATAGTCCACTCCTTGATATAGCACAGATGTTGACAGATATATAATTCTACTGTTCATTTCTCATTAATCCACATCAATCTAGAAGCATATTTGATATAAAAGACACTTTTGTCCTTGACCCATTTGGCTGGCAGGCTTACATGAGTGAAATAACCTTTAGTGTAGCAAAAAAAAAACTTTCAAACAAACAAACCCTGCAATGAATGTAAATGAATGCCCCACTACATTCATTTATCAACAACATGTATTAGAAAAAAAAAGAGCCTGAATCTCTTTAATGCTATAAAATGGATTAAGATTATAATTGTTTTAGTAAGATTTGTAATTTTTTGTTATTTGTTCCAGAAACCACAGTCTAAACCAGGTCGCCATCCAATATTTGCCAGGGACCAACAAGCACGTGATCTAGAGGCCTTTTATCAGGAGAAACTGAGAGCATTAGAGGAGAAGGTACTAAAAGCTTATATCACAGTTACTTAATAACAACAAAACGCTGGATTTGAAAACTTTGAATCTTGAAGTACATATTGATCCACAGGAGATAATTGCGTTTAGAGGGTTACTATACTCCTCCAAATATCCAAGGAGAAGACAGTATTTTGTCATATGAGTGAAATAGCCTTCAGTATGGCGCAATCCCAATCAAACAGTCAATAAATTTCTACCCTATTTAAGAAACAATTGCTGGTCACACACCTTAAGAAATTTGGTCAATACTTAGTAGCAATGAAAATGTATGTAGTATATGTAAACATGTGTGTGAGAAATGTTTTTGTTCCTGCTGGGTATGTTAACATTTATACCTGTGATACATATTTACCTCCCTTGATTTGTGTAATGTGAACGCCAGTAGGGTGGTATGTGTGGTATGCAAGATGGTTTGTGTATTGTTGATGAACTGTGATGTTACGTCTGTCTAATAGAGTTTTACCAAAGTTTGTAGAATGTGTTAACTTAGTGTGTGTCTTTATATATTTTTGTCAAGAGTAATCACACTGCCACAGGGATATCGACTAATTAAAGTGGATAAATTATCTCATGTTCTAGATCAATTCTCAGAGACAAGTTTCTAGATAGACCGTTATATAAATATAACAGCCAAAAAGTTAAAATTTGGATCAGTGACATTGTCAAAGCCTTATCCATCTAGATTTCTGGATCGTAAAATGCAGATTTTGAAGCATTTTAAGACTGAGAGTATATCTAGTAAAAATATTACACATGGAATTAGAAAACATAATTAATTCATTATTGGGGGTGTATTTCATACTTAAACTTATATGAAGGAAACTCCAAAGATTGAGTTGTTTGTGATATTCTATATTTCGGTGACAAGCTGTTACCATTAGTTATAAGATTCTTGTGTAATCCCTGTTCTTTCTATTGTATATAGTATATATACTTCAATTCTGTTATACACTTAAACACTTTTATATTCCTGATGATGGCATAACTCATTATAAATATAGAAATATCACAATGAACTCAGTCTTCAGAGTTTTCTTCGTATTTGTTTATGTTATTTCTGTGGTTCTCCTGGATTATTTTATACTTGTCTTCCCAGTTTTATCACTTGATTTAGCCAGATTGTAATAAATTGAAACAATATATATTTGTTTTTAAATGAAAGTATCTGTTGCTCCAAGTCAATATGTTGCCATTTCTATATTGATCAGTTTTGCATTTCTGGTATTCTGGCTATTACATCACATATTATAAGAAGAGTCTAAGCCCCCAAGTTGGTAGATGGGAGTTCTAGTATACTTCTAGTTAATGGACTTCTGGTCACACTCATTTCATGTTTACAGAATGCTCTTGTCTATAAAACTACAAAAGAACAGTTTGCCAAAGCTGTAGAAGAAGTGGAGAAAAAGTTCCTGTAAGTAAGATTTACATAAAGTTTAAAACTTTTTTAATTACCATTTTCAAATTTGAATAGACAGATGTATTTTCAATAGTATGTAGAATGGTGAAATTGTGATTTAAATAAAATACATTTGCTCCTCTGTGCTGTAAGATCAATTAGAATTAGTATTTTGGACTTGGGTTGTATGTGAAAGAAAATGAAAGTATAGATTCAAACCACAATCAACCTTGTGCAAATGATTGAGCTGCTATGCTTTGTAAACAGCTGATATCTTGATCTGTCAAATAAACAAACTGTCTAGTTGATATTTTTAAATCAACAATGTTTAACATAACAGTCCTGTATCTTTGTTTCTAATTTTATTACAAAGGAAACAGACTGGGTCCCCCATATGTCAGAATTACCAAGAGCAGGTGTATACATGTTACAAGAACAACCCCAAACAGACATTAACATGTTCTCCTGAAGTCCGACAATTCACATCATGTGTTGAGACGGCGAGACAGGTGGGTTGGACAATTTTTATTTGTTTCTAATTAGGCTAAGAATACATTTAGGCTAAGAATAAACTATGTTTCCAGCAGTTCACTTATCTAAAGCTAAAGGGCATCAGGTAGCCTATTTGTTGTGATGCTCTGTATTTTGTTCTGTAAATGTTCAATGGTGTCTATGTGTGTTGCTGGTGTTAATTAGGTGGTTTCCTTCACCCTTCACCCATTTAGCTGGCATGCCGTCCTAGGAGTGAAATAATCTTAAAACCCAAAAATACCAAAATACAAATCCAGCAGTTCACTTGAACACTTTTAATCCGGGTATATATTGCGACTCAATTGTGATCTTGCTTGGGGCTAACAGTATCTTAAATTGTACAGATTCTAGTTGAGAAATTGTATCTGATGGAGACCCTTACAGGAATTAAACATCTTTAGATGTTGCCAGCGTAATTTTGGTGGTTTACTGCAACGGCTGGGCTGGCTTGCAGTCATTTAAGTGAAATAACATTAAGTATGGCATAAAACCCCAAACAATGGCATCGTGCATGGGTCAAGCCTCCAATATTTTCTGGTCTAGAATCTATTTAATCTAAGAAAGTGTCATCTAAAAAAACAAAAGTAGCTTTGATGCTCAATTTCTGAAAGGAAACAAAAATATTTCCTATTTAAATAATATGTAATGAGAATTATAATAGTCGCTGCTACAGATTCAAGCCCTTGCCCAAATTGTACTTCAATCCAGGAACAAAGATCTGCTTGATAACATTATTTTTCCCATTTTATTTCAGAATGCCCTAACAAGGAAAGGTTGACCAAAGTAAAAGTTTAGATCATTTATTTGTATGCCGTGTATAACCCAGATAGAAGATTTGTGTTTTCCAGTCTAATGCCTTTACAAACCTTCTAGTCCTGTATGACTGTTGATAGTGCTAGAAGATATTAATTCAAAATTCATTACGTTGTGAAAGATCTTTTTGAAAAATGACATGTATAAGGACTCCATTCTTCTTTTTGAAACACTGTTATTTAATTTTGACTGTCAAATATATTAATAAATTTTAAAAAAAGTATCTAAAATGTTGCTTCTTTTACTGGTATAATTTTATTTTTAAAAGAATAGACAAATTTTGATAAGTTGTACTATGGGTAGAAAGTGTGTGTTTTATCTGAGTAGAAAAAACATATACTCATAAAATAAAATTATGTAAAGCTGGGTAATCGACATTCAAAGTCACTCATCACTAAAGGAAGAAGAGCTGTGATGCTTGCCATTTTGATTGTCAGCATCGACCCAGCTTATTTTTAGCCAATCAAAATACAACTATATCGAATGTATGGATAGCTTCTGTTTCCGGTCTGACTTCACGTTAGCGCAATCCACAAGTTAACTGCATCATTGTCATACGTATATCCTTTAATTTTTATGCACTTTTTTAGAGCATTGTGACAAATAAATTTGGCCGGGAATATATAAACAACTTGAAGATTGACAAACGCAGAGTTTTAACATGCCCTCAGCTTTAAAATGCCACAGTGTGAACATGGAGGAGCATTTGGCTGCAAAACAGAGGTCTAGGAATAGAGAGTTTGGTACCTCTTAGTTAAACATGAACTAGATGTTATAACGTTATGCTGCACTGGTTGACAGAAACTATTGCACTATTTTCACTTGCTGTACGCATACTCTGGATATAGGTATGGGTTAATGATAAGCTTTATCTCCCTTTAACAATACTCCTTACTTCTGGTAATCTGTCTTTTGTGTTGCCAGGATCATTTTGGGCGGTTCACTTCACCATCTAGACTGAAACGCATCATATGAGTTGAATGAAATGACTTAAAGTAACATACACACTCAAAAGTTCTGAATTTTGCACTATCACAGAATCTCATGAAAAATTGATATTTTTCTCAAGAAGTACAAGTTAGAGGCTTTCCAATAATTCCAACATCAAATTTGTAGGTCGAAGGAGAGTATTTTAATAACTAAAAACTAAAAACTGAATTTTCTGTCAGAATTTTTAATAGGAAATGTGTCAGTCTGCTGTCACAGCTCAGGCACACTTTGATGTACCAACGTCACTCCAAGTCAACCGTGTTAGCCACACCCCTTATAAGGTTAAAAATGTTGGCTCGTTACAAACAAGGTCATTCACCGCCGCTGGATCAAAGTCATTCTGAGCAAATATGGCCAGCTCTCCTTACTTTAAATTCAAATAGCTGCTATATTTCTCCTGGTCCGTACAAGCTTTGTACCCAATGAATAATTTTTATTTTAACGTGACTTTTAATTTTTTAACAAACATCAAATCTTGTAAAAATCAAGGCAAACGGAGTTAGTTGAAAAATCAAAATTGTGGGTGCGTATGGGACTTGAAGTACAGCACAAAATGAACAATATTACAATCCTTCACTTTTTTGCTAATTAACATCAAAATAAAGACCTTTAGCACTAGCATTTAAGTTACGGGCAAAGAAACTTACCAGTTTCCCACACTACAAAGTAACACTTTATTTTAAAATGTTATGATAATTTATTTAACTTGATAATTACAGTTCTTGATATTTACACCGGTATTTATTAAACTACAAAAACAATAGCATTGCTTCGCATAACATAATGACTAGCTACAATATACCCAATAAATAAGAGAATAATGTACATGTTAACTGTATGACATAAAGATCTCTTGATTGGTGTATCTCTTGTGATGAGGATGACTATCAATCATTAAATCTATGTTACAGCTGCAAACATGGTTACATATAAAAGAAACAAATATAGCATCGTTGGACGGCTTATGTCCTAACACATGTGCATGGCAACTTGATTATTTAATCAAATAAATTTGTTAGTTGATAAAGGTAATAATATTACCAAACTAATTTAGTTTATAATAGCAAGAAAAACGTGTACACCAATTAAGTTACCCTAATTCTTAGACCTTTTCACCCCCTGAGATTTTTGCAACAATAAGACTTTCAGTCAGTCTAACTTGTTAAATCTCAGGCACAGAGGCTAATTATTAAGTTATACAGTAGGCTATGTTGTCAAATCTCATGTTACCTATTCGAAAAAACCGCTCAAAGGGGGTGAAATGGTTGAAGAATTTTAACAAACCCTATCTGCTCATGTGACTGCACATAAGAGAATACTTTCTATAACATGTTTTTATTAGGAAATATACTAAACAGTGAATATACACCGGCTTATTTGTTTAAATAAGCACTTGAAAAAAACGTTAGAAGTGTTAAATGCGGATATTCATGCAATATTCTGGGAAATATATTCATACCATCTAATGCCCTCATAAATGGTGATTATTGTCAAACAGGTACTCCCTGAGAAATGCTGTATTCAGTCAATATAATATTCCCTGAGAAATTATGTTCATACAATATTTCTCCCTTGGAAATGTTGGTTATATGCCTACAATATCACTTCCTGGGAAATTTTGGTTATATTCATACATTATTATTCCCTGGGAAATGTCAGTTATATTCATACAATGTTACTACCTGGGAAATGTCAGTTATATTCATACAATATTATTTCCTGGGAAATGTCAGTTATATTCATACAATATTACTCCATGGAAACCTTTGGTTATATTCATACAATATTACTCCCTGGAAACTTTTGGTTATATTCATACAATATTACTCAGTCCCTGGGAAATATGGATTATATTCATACCATCTAACACCCTGGGAAACTTCCACTGTATCCAATTAGGCCTATTCATATACTTTTGGAAGTTCCGTTTGGAGGCTTTCAGTAAGAGATTCTGTTCTTGTTACCGGGATATCACGTGGATCCTCCAGTTGAGGTTCCTGGTTCTTCTGTGGATTCCCCATCTGAATAAAGAAACAAATATTACACATAGGCTTATTATCAAAGATATCACTCGGTTGTAAAGGGTGAATAAATACGAGACCTAGACCCGTACTCATAAAGTACCGTAGTATTTTCTTAAAGTTAAGAAAAACTTACCCAAATTTCAAATCGTATTTTAAATAAATAAATATCCATTTTCTTAAGCTTTTGTGACTCTAAATGCCGGATTATGAGTGAAATATTTAAAATGGAAACTACATTACTTTGTTTGAAACATCTATAATGCGACCCGCATTATAGATTTTACATCCTTTATTATTATTTTAATGCGGTATATCGCACATTCTCGAGGTTGATATTTTCTGAAAGTTTATATTTTGGGCCAGTCAATTTTTGGCCGAAATTCTGCCCTATAGGTCCTTTCAAGACACATACACACCCAAAATTTGGATTTTTCCACAAATTCCGTTTGCCTTGATTTTTACAAGATTTGATGTTTGTTCAAAAATTAAAACAGTCACGTTAAAATAAAAATTAT
>JAVFBZ010039006.1:0-10716 GCA_032466195.1 Katharina tunicata
TACATGTAACATGTAAATTGTGAAGATAAATATGTGGCGAATATGTAACACACATAGATATTAGGTATGGGTTATAAACCGATCATCAACGGCCCCAGTTGCCCTTTCCCGACCTCACCCATGCTGCCGCGGGCTATACACTTCTAATATTTTGATAGTGGTTCTACATGCGAAATACCACGCTCTGTAAATCATTTAAAGTTCATTTCACCTGTTCCTTCGTAGCACCTTCTTCCAGAATTCACATCCCCTTACCATGTCTTCTTTGCTCAAACGGCGTCTTTGGAAATGCCTTTACGTCGCCCGGAAATGTCAATCACACAGCTCTCATTGTCGCAAATGCAAATTCCAACTAGCACACCAATAGACAGCAATTTACACGTCATGCATGTGCATAATCTGATTTTTGAGGCACGTGACAACATGATTTTTTATGAAAGCATGAATTTTTGAATTATAGTCTAGTTTGTTTCCCCAAAATGTTACAAAATGTATCAATATTAAACCACCATCCTTTGACCTCATCTTTATAACCAATGCCGTCGTAAAATAATGCGCTCTTCAGATAGCGTACGTACGGTTTTATATATATTTTTTACATAAATGTAGAAAAAGAAAATATTGCTTGCCTCCACCGGGATTCGAACTCGGGGCTTTCATATATTTTTTTTATATATTTTGTCAAGAGTTATCACACTGGCACAGGGATATAGACTAATTAAAGTTGATAAATTATCTCATTTTCTAGATCAATTATCAGAGGCAAGTTTCTAGATAGACCTGTATCTCGTGTTGTTCTGGATTTTATATATATAGGTTTAATTGGAGCATGAGTTTCGTGTGAACACGTTGTGTTGTTAACTAAAACAGATGTAGTTTCACACGTTTTAAGGCAACAGCAACTGAATTTAAAATTGTATTTAGAAAAGTATGATACGGAAGCCTGCAAGGGCCGTCCCTGGGGTGCAGCGTAGTTTATCAAAATATATTAAAGAAGTCCATATCGCGAGTCAATTTTTTTAGTTTATATGAGATACATTAACAACACTTTTCCATTGAAGTAACCAAATTTATTTTGAAATAGAGAATGAAATCATTCCCCCTTTCGTCGATTCATTGACTCCAAGGTGTTTGACTAGTCACCAAAGAGGTGATTAACGCGCTGTATGGAGATAGCGATAAGCCGTAGTTGTGGTGACTTGTACAGGGATTTTGGTCATTTGTGGTTACTACATTGAAACGGAAAACGATCTCGAAAATTTGCCAGATTTGTTTGTTTGTTTGATTGATTGTTTGTGATTTTACGCCGAACAAGCATAGGTTATTTCACTCATAGCCTGTCACCAATGGTTGACAGGCATGCCGCCTAAACGGCACTGACAACAATCACAACAACACAGGACGTCACAAAAAATCGGCTCCCTGATGCCCTTTGGCTTAGAGAGCTCACCTCTATTTATATCCTAAAGGTGCCACAAGTCTTTATTTTTTCAAAGTATGAACGCATTGAGAAATCAGTTCTCAACATCATTACAGTATTGCCGTCTTTTTTTAGTATATCTGTGTGGTCCATGGTTCATTCATGGTTCATTAATATTACTCCGCAAGAAATGTATGAATCTCTTGTAGTATGTCCGCTATAATATCGCACCTGCCTGCCAATCAAGCAGTCTTTCAAGACACCTGATTTGCATCAAAACAGCGTGGGTGAGAATTGAAGGAATTCATAATGGTAAAGTATAGCGGGAAGGGGCATGCCTAAAGCCAGGTAAGGTCATCGTTGGTATCATGGTCAAGCCATACAGTCAAAACTGGTAAATAAGCTTAACGTTGATGAAATGTCGGGAATAGGGCATTTTGATGTCATGAATATATGTACGGAATAACGTAACCCCATATATTCTCCTAATAGGCGTCAACCTTGAGATATACCATATGATAACCATAAACTAGGAAGCAACTTCAAGCACCAGTAAAATATTGTCTCCTCGTTCAATGAAAGCTCCAATTGCAATGTCATTGAATCTGATTGGTTGAAGTGGGAGGGAAGAAGGGGTTCCAATTTCCATGACCATATACGGAAAACGGTTCGTAGAATGCTCCATATATATACAATCATATATACAATTAGGTCACGTAGGCGGTGGAAACACTATCTTGAGACGATTCTGATTTGCTCTAAAGTAAATATAGGGTCCATACAGACTATGTGTCTTTGTGTCTTGCGTAAACATTCATAACGTGTTTTCCGCAAAACCTGACTTCACAGGACTAGTCGAACTCTGTTGCATGTTTGTTTGAATAAGGTTTTACGCCGTACTTAAAAGGTTATTTCACTCATATGACGGCGTGCCAGCCCAATGGATGCAAGATCAGACATTGTTACTCAAAGCAATAATCTATTCTTGTCTGACAAATTAATTCTCTATTGGAATTATATGATACACAGTGTTAAAACAATACAACATATAATTATTTCAAAAGGATTAATAGGTGTTTACACTAAAAAACTGACACACAACATAAGTGTAGGTTTATTGTAGCATACAATAAATACAATTGAAAATGACAATTTTTGAAAGCGAGAATTTCTTCCAACGTTGATATAGGCCTACCGTCTTCTGGGGCGTCGTAACAAAGTCATTAATGTTGATAAAAGTGTCATTGCTAGAGCCCAGAACAATTATATAGATGTACCATTTAAGACTGATTTACATACAGGTCAGAAACCATCTCTCTTGTGTATATTCCCAAATAAGCTTGTGGCCGAAGTTAAGGCATCAAATTTATATATTTAATGTCAAGAAAATATGTCGAAAATCTAAACGGTTTGGTGAAAATTTATAAAAAAATTTGAAAATCATGAGGTGAACACATTTAAGCATTATTATTTTTTTTGTTGTTTTCTGTTTTTTAACATTTTTGTTTGGGACAATATCTATTTCGTCAAACCAAGTTAAGTTTTGTCGAAGAATTTTGGAAATTGTTTTAGACCCATTCAGCTTTCAGGTTGTACGGCTGACTTTCCATCCGTGGAGTCTATAAATCAGGCGAAGAAAACATAGCAAAATCCATATGCAATATATATCAGCATCCTGATATAGCAAAGCGCAACAGTGCTTACGGCCTACTGCTCACGAATCTGCGCCTTCAGCGGCTATTTATATACAAACTTCTTTGCTTCAGCCGCTGATAAATAAGGAGAGGTTTGTCGAAGGATGGCCACTTTTCTTGGTCAAACCAAAACCTTTCAAGAGCCATTTCTAGTCTGAATCGAATACAAACTCAAATTGACTCCCGAGAAAGTTATTTCACATGCAGAGAGCAATTAATCGAATGCAGCATTAGATACCACGTAAACAACTGCAGTCTTAACGCCCCTAATGAAATAACTTGATTGATTTATTTAAAATGCTCCCTCTGTTGGCCATCCCTGGCAAACATCCCTTAATTTATAAGCGGCTGTATAGCAAGTGTTTGTCTAAATGATATAGTCGCTGATTGAAGAGCGTATGAAGTATACCCATAGCTAACTGATTTGCTGACAAACTGGCTTTATCTTGCAAGTTGATTTGAGGTATTAAGGTATATATATATTTCCCATTTTGCCTAAATTTATGATCTTAACATAAAGACACAATTGACTTCGACTATACTGGTTTGTAACAGTATGAGATACTTTTAAAGGATCCGACTTCTATGGTATTAACAATTGAGATATGTATTATACCGGGTATGTCATATTTGACTGAGAGCATTTTTAAATGCTAAAGAGCTAATTTACTACACCACGGTACTATAGGTTCAATTTGTGATACAAGATAGTAGGACAATATACGCACCACACTGACAGCGCTCTAAAGAAATCTATACAAGAATATTGGTTTACGCCCACACAAGCGAGCATGTGACGTCAGGAATCTTGCGGTATCCTTGGAGATATACGTATAACAACAGGACAGAAAAATGTCGAGCATATAGTTCCAGAGGCTTGCTGTCTTTCTACCAAAGATACTAGACCTGTAATTTAGAGACATTGCATCAGAGATCTATATCAAAATATTTGTGTTGCATGTACCAGCTAGAAGATTTCGATCCATTTAATGTGTTGAGATGAAGAGAGATGTGTCAAATGTATTATAGGATTTTTACCAGCTTTTTGTATGTTTAACGCCGTGCTCAACGATATTTCTCTTGATTTTATTGTACTTCTTTTATTGCTCCAATTTCTTCCACAAAAGACTTTGCACAAAAACTCAAAAGAGTTTGCCTTGTTACAGTTACAACAAACATAGTATTCTTTAACATTTAAAAAATGGCATATATGTCAAAAGGCATATACGCACTCAAAAATGGGATATTGTACGTCAATGCATGCAGAATCACATGCAATCGGCAACACCTCGCGTGATTTCTCGTTATTTCGCTGATGTGCTCGATGGCTTCCGAGTGGAATCACATGAGTAATATAGACATTTCCCCAACGCGTGATAGTCAGAGGCTTTCCGTTAATGTCATCCTCAAATTTGTAGGAAAAGTGAAAATTAAAAAAAAAAAAACAGTTGAGAATTAACAATTCTACCAGAACATTTAAATAAGGGTGTTTTAATTTGCTGCCAAATTTCGGCCACGCTTTGATGTACCGCCATTACTCCACGGCAGCGGTTCTTAACCTCGTCCCTTATAAAATTCATTCATACAAGGGCATCTACCGCGGAGGGGTCAAAGGCTTTGTTGATAGGGCCTACACATGAAACTAAATTATGACAGGATTTATCTGGCTCATATTCAATCCTTTTACAATTGAATATAAGTAACTGTTATGAAAAAACTTAAAAAATGGTGAAAATCAAGCCAACCAGAATTTGTTGAAAACCCATAATTTGGGGTGGTGGGTACATTGGCTTCAAAATAGTCAACGTTGGTCAAATCTCGAGAGAATTGTATAAAAAGTACACCGAAGCCCAGGTATTATAGTATGGACTTTTTCCTGGTTAAAAGATTTTGTGCCGTAGATTAAAAAGTTTCTTACACCTAAGACACCGGGACGGAGCACAATAGAACACTCCCGATCAACTATTTATTTAGAGCTAGAAATATATATATATATTTTAATTTCTCGGCTTTAATTAGTCGATATCCCTGTGCCAGTGTGATTACTCTTGACAAAAATATATATTTTTAGGTTGTGCTCATTATCACCTATACCTAATATCTATGAGTGTTACATATTCGCCACATATTTATCTTCACAATATACATGTTACATGTATTGCTTTTTCTCGAGATGCCCCTATAGGTTATCCAGAACAACTCTAGATTCAGGTCTATCTAGAAACTTGTCTCTGTTCATCTAGAACATGAGATTATTTATTGGTTTTAATTAGTCGATATCCCTGTGCCAGTGTGGTTACTCTTTATAAAAATATATAACTTGAAGCTGTTTGTTTATTTGTTGATATATCCTTTCGTTTCACTCATATGACGGCGTGACAGTTCAATGGGTGAAGGAAACCACCCTCAACAACACTGGCAACAGACAAAAGCGCCACGAGACAAAGACAGGACTCATACACTTTCCTGATGTCCTTTAGCCCAGAGAACACCAGAGCACATCGGGAAGCGCCCATCAACCACCCGCAACTTGAAACGATTCCAAATAGATTATTCATGTCTAGTTCTGAAAAATAACTACACCTATTTTTCAAATTTTCCTATTGATGAAATTACTGCATATCAAACGAATAAGCTTATGTAGAAAGAAGGATACGTTAACCGTACAAAGCCGTAACAAATAATGAAATGTATTTGTTCCTCCGTCGACCCCGTTTTAAAATCTTAATACAGCAAATTTGAGATGATGGTTCCTCAGTGCATGCATATGGATTGATTTGTATTTAAATGCCCCAATAGCGGCAGTTTGATCATTTAATATAAAACATCAACTGTTCGCTTGTTGCGTCAACTGAACATCTATTATTAAATCGATATTTATTATTTACATGACACCATGGCCTTATAAGTGTTAGGTTACGTAGAAAAACTAGGTCGGTCTACGTTAAGATCTGGCTTAGATCGCACAGTTGTGAAATTGTAGTCGCACATTTTGCCGAGATCATTTTTATATATATACTTTCCAGCTTATCTGCCAAATCACGGTATACCTTTAAGTATATGTGTTCTATGGTAGGCCCACACGCCATACAACATCATGCAGGCCGCTCAGAAAGAAATCTATACAATGATATTGGTTTGTACGCCTACTCAAACGTGCTATGACGTCACGAATTTCGTGGTATCCTTGGAGACATACGTAACAGCAAGCAAGAAGACGTCGAGCAGATAGTTGCAGAGGCTAATCTGCCTAGTCTTCCTACGGAGGATACTTGGCCCAAATTTGAGACATTTCACCAGAGATCAATATTCAACAAAACGCCAGGCAGAAAATAATTCGATTTTACAGGGTTCGTCAAACGCTTTCAATAAGAGGTGTTTGGGTGAAAATAGATTGTTAAATTCCCAGAACAGATCACAGCGACACGACGCAGATCGAGCGACCAAAAGAAACAAAAGGAATCCGTATAGAAGTTGGCCTACTTGAATTACAGACCTATTGACGGTTATACATGTACGTTAGGATTGACTGATACAGTTGCTGTACAACTAAGTTTTCAACCCATTTATAGTGCCATGAAAACAGATTAGCACATGCGCACAGGCTTGCTTGTTTGGCTTGTACTTGACGCCCTGCTCAAGGTCATTTCACTTACAGGACGAGGACGTCCTTCAAACAGGAAGCAACAACACTGTCATTATATTAAAAAATATGAAATATTAGGCTATGTTTTAAAAGAACGTGCAAGTTGATGCAACAGGCTATATTAGCCTACACAGAGAGGGTGAAAATTAATCAAGGACAAATACACATTAAATACTGACATTGCACAATCTGTAAACAAATAATAATGTGAGAGCTACGGGCTCGTAGAGCATGTTCTTTGTTTCAAACTCTGTTGGGGTACATCCATGATGACAAGTAGCAATAACGCACCGAAAAGTGTCCAGCAACAAAAGTTACACATGCGTAAGTAAAACACATTATTGGCACATTATTGGGTCACGCCGTGACGTAATTTGTAGAGCTTTGGTACAGAGCGAATCCTTGAAGTGTACCAGATATAAGTGCCAATCGCCATATCGACCGTATAAGCTACGTACGTAAAGAACTTTCCCGGTGGCTGTAGACATAACGGGGGTGGTTTGTACCCATGTCCTTTAACACTTTCTTTTAAACGGTAAAACAATTCCATGTAGTTTTAAAAAATCGAACTATACCAGATTTGACAATATTTACCAATGACATGACGACTGAGATGGATTTTCAACTTCTGGATATATTGGTAAGCGACGTTTCGATCTAGATACTAAGATCGTTTTCAAGCAATGGTTACAAATCAATGTAATTTACCCAGCTTCTAAATGCCACTCAAACAAAATATTTACCAAGTCGAAATGAAACTCCAGATGGCAAAGGTCAAAAAGTGTAACATATATATATATTTTTAAAAAGAATTAAATATACCAAGTTAACAATATTTGAAAAGTCTAGCTGAAAACCGGGGTGACAAAGGCCAAACACAGCTACTTTAATAATTGTACATAAAAAAGAACATTACAAAGTTAACAACATTTTCGTTTTTCGGGACAACACTTTCCCGCTTAAATTAAAAAGAGTCTATTTCAGAATATTTGGCAAGCGAAGACTCTTGCTGGAATCGAACCCACGATCCTGAAATGCAGGCACCGAATCGCCAGCAGTAAATGCATTTAACCAAGATTACTCAGTTATCCAGCATATGCCAGGTGAAATTTTTAATATAACTTCATCAAGATGTCATGCAAAATGTACTTCACCCAGGTATCGTCGGGTTGAGAAAACGTGAGAAAAAAAAAGAGAAAGAAAATCGTTCCCCATTTAGAAAATCTGTTTAGTTAAGCTCACGCAAAGCGTTGACATTGTCCTCAATATAACCTTTAAATCAGTTCCAGTTCACACATTGTAAATAACGTCATGAACAGATTCACTGTTCCCCCGAACATCACCGTTACCATAACAGTCGTTATCTGACGTCATATCTGCTCGTGCTCACATGGCAACCAGGCACTACTTTGGAAATGATTATATATTGGTGACAATGAACAGCGCAGCTGGTATCACAAGGAAACTAACCACAGCTGCGATTCCTCTAACCAATACGAGGACGTTGACGTTTCATTCACGTCTTGTGTTGAGTTATTTAACTGTCAGGAAAGCCTCCCAAAGACCCTGTATATGGAAACGTCAGATGTAGACTTATTTATCATTGGTTGACAACAGACGGTTATATGAGCACGTCAGCAACTCTAGACAACCGAGTCAAGGTTGGTTCGTGCTAAAATAAAAACTAGGACACAACGACACAACGAATCCAAACAGTTTGGTAAAAGTCAAAGTTTGGAAACTATACAATCATAAAATTAAATTAAATTAAAATTTCTCTCATTAAATTCATCATTGAATTTTATTTTTGGAAAACGTATAATCATAAAATTAAATTAAATTTAAAGTTCTCTCATTAAACTCATCAATGAATTTTATTTTTTTGATGTCTTTATTTCAATTTATTTTTTTATTTTTTTATTTTTTTATAATCCTCTGTTTAAATTCCAGAACTAATATCCAAGGAATTCCGTCTCAGAACTGAATAAAGCTTTTCAAATATACACTGGACCTTATGTTCTACTTAAGATCATTTGTCTTTATTTGTTTTATATCTGTAGACAGGTCATAATTGTCTTTTTTTAAGCGGCATTTATTGATAAAAACATGACTAAGATGTATTTTCAATAACGTAGAATAAGAAAAACTCCGAACAAGGCAGTCCTGTTGGTATAGATAATATATTTCGGCTTTATTATGCCATCATCTGTTAAACATATACATTTAACTGATGTGTTTATATGTTTAACTAATGATGGCATAATAAAGTCGAAATATATTTTCTATACCAACATGACTGCCTTGTTCGGAGTTTCTCTTATTTAACGTTTCTCAAAACTGATCTGTGGAACTACTGGCTCCTGTATTTTTAACTTCTGGGTATATTGATAAGCGACGTTTCGGTCTAGATGCTCAGAAACTTAAAAACGGTCTTAGTATCTATAGGCCGCAACGTCGGTTATCAATATACTCAGAAGTTGAAAATCCATCTTAGTCATGTTTTTATTAGGTCATAAATGATTTCGTCACATTTGTGTGTGTTTCGTGTGAATGTATATGGCAATGTTTTCCCATCGCTCTACATTATCGTTTCTGTTTGTAAAAGCGAAGTTGAAGCTATTAATTATTCATTTTTACTTATTAATTTTTATACGAGATACGTAATTGATCAAGTAATCAACAATTTAAATGTCAGAGATGGAATTAAAAGATAGAAGATGCCGACTGTAGCGCAAGATACCCAGCTTTAATCGTATATCAAGTTTCGATCGTTAAAAGGGAGGTGCGGGATGCAATAAAATGAACGTGCAAAGAAAGGGCATTGATTCTTGTGTCTAGTTGTTCTGTTTACGTTTCTATTCAAACTACCTGTGGTGTATAATGAAGGCTTAAACATCGGACAATGTTAAACTTCACTTATAATTTCCACGGCGACCATCTTACTGCACTTTAATGGTAAATGTACGAGCTCAAATATTATTGACCAATCAAATCTTTTTCTTGAGACATCTTCGTCATATTAACTACGTCACACGGCGATGACGACCTAGTTGTAAGGCTGTACTATATATAAATACATGCAGGGAGAGAAGCCTAGCCCAAAATGTCGACTACCAGTGGTCGTTGACATGCAGGGAAATAGTTTCTATTCTCCAGATATTATATGTATTTAAGGACGGAACAATAATATTCCTATATCACATTTGAGCATGTTAAAGGGCAACATTTCAAATTATAACTGGGTTACTAGAGTCAGGACCATCCCTTTAAAGAATGTTCATTAGCATCGGTGGGAATTTTCCCTTTCGAACCCTTTTGTCGCCCAAGGATTCTAAGTATTGGTACCCGTGCTATTATGTTCTTTGATGTATGCTGCATGTTCTTGTTACTTTTAGTTACATCATGCAACATATCTCCAGGTATTTTACATAGGCTCTCTTTTCATGCACGTTTTATGCTTTCATTCCTGCTCTTTGATGTCACACGCACACCTGTCTAAACGTCAATTGTAGACACTCTACCTGCTTTACTGTTTACATGCATTTATTTGCATTTGCCATACTTGCATGACGAAATAAACCCCTCTCCAAAAGCTCGAAAGTACAAAGTGATTTTTTTTTTCCGTTTTATTCCTTAAAACATTATCCTTCCAAAACAAGCACACATTTAGTGACTGTATACGTTTTGAGGGGTTGTTTATGTCCATATATACTCTGTCAAAAAAGAAACGCATAGGCGAAATATTAACAGAATTATCTCTTTAATACAAAGCGGGATAATTCAGTAATTTTTGGGGTAGCACAATTAAAGTTGGTACAAGTGCTACATTTCGCCATCTATGTTCTTCACAATTCATACTCTATCAAAAAAGAAACGCATATAGGTGAAATGTCACATGAAAGTGTTGATTTTTTTTAAAATATCGTTTCTTGTGTACAATGGCCATGGATGATTAT
>JAVFBZ010039017.1:0-10716 GCA_032466195.1 Katharina tunicata
TCTACACGTCCTTGAATACCATCAAATTTACATTGATATTTGGGTTTTGCGTTTCTTTTTTTGAAGAGTGTACATTTGCCACCGAAAAAATCCAAAAATATATCTGTGTGTGTTGCATGTCTAACACCAGTCAAAGATCAAAATGTTACCACCCTTACGAATTCACTTATATTTCTCCTGGAGTTCATAAATAGTTTTAAATGTCATTATTTTAGCTACTCAGTTTACACCTCAAACTAAAAGCAGGAAATCTTAATTTTGACCAAAACCTTATAAGTTACGTTTAACAAAAAAAACAAAAAACATCCTTATATATATACGGACTGAAAAGTCAGAATTGTCGTATGGTGCCGTTGGAGAATGCCAATAACTATATCCAAACCAAATGATTATTTGCCTGGCTGGGTCTTTCGGAAATCAAAAGAAGTGCAGGGGCCGGTTGCTCGAAGCAGTATTAAATTTAATCCTAGATAAGATGACGTCACGCCATGTTGCTGGCCTATCTCTAATACTGCTATTAGGGATTTAATCTGCATGGTATTAGCGGCTAATACTGTTTTGAACAACCGGCCCCTGATGTAGGTGGCTGTTCTTGGCGCTGAAACAGTTTGCTGCAGAGCAGAAAGCACCGCTGTTCAAACTGTGATAAAATGCATCCATTTGGATTCCAATGACGCTATGAACGCCCGCTACATGAACACACTACGGGGCGCAACAGTCCATGATGACACAATGCCGTACTATGCTTATTGGACAAAGTGACAACTCTCATCATATTGTAAGACTTGGTAATGCAGATCGTGTAGATTTCAGAAATTTGGTAGATAATCAAACGTATTAGTTAAGAAAGCATCCAGTACGTAGATAATTACAAATTTGAAATACCACATAATTTACAGTTATTAGGTTAGGTTACTGAAAAATTGCTTAAAATTGTTGGCAGGGATGATTTAGACATATAAAAAAATGTAGTTGTTAAAACATTTCCTTTTTTTTGTAGCCCTCCAGTTAAGAGTGCTGTGTTCCAGATTCCACCCATGCTGTCGTACTAACCGCTGGAGAAACATTATCTTTCTCACAGAGTGAACATTCGAAGTAAATTAATATTATTTTGTTTTTTGTCTATACGTGCTTTCTGTTGGAGGACACTGCCGTCTTAAAAGTGTAAAAAAACAAAACAATTGAGCATGATGATTAACACCAGTCATTCAGCCAGCAACACTTTTCTTATTCTCGAACAGGAGCAATTAAGACAAACTGTCATATATCCTTATAAAAAACGTTTGAGTTAACTTCCGTTGCACAACGTTTGCGCACTTTGATATAAAACACAAAGAGTATATTTTTGTCGGCTGCTTTGTAAAGCCTTGTTCAGACTCATTGGTGTTTCTCTGTTGTGTCCTCTAACATAACTAAACTAAGCCTAAAACAGCTCTTGAGTAATTTAGAGCAATTGTGAGTTGCTTTAACCACCGCAGTATTATTTATAGAAAAGCCGGTTCAGTCAGCGGCACAATCAACTAAAGCAATATTAAATATTTATGAAAACCGAGGAAAAATCATTTGATTCATAAAGTTATAGTGGCCAATTGGGACCATCGCTCCAAAATCTGTATACGAGACGCGATGTTCCCTAGTGGACACCGTATATAGGTGTACCATCAATTGGCTGTATGTCACTAGGACGAACTACTAGCGTTTCGCATAAGTCGAGAAAACGAACATTTTATTTAACCTCAGTGCCCTTGTGGGAGGACTGTTAAGGACCATATCTATTAGCGCCAAACGCAATTTTCCACAGGGAAAGCCACAAAGCTAAATTATCAGTTTCATGAAACATGAATTTTGTTCTTTCACAAAGCCTGCATGGTCTAAATATATATTATCACGTAGGGGTACTCTGGGTTATTTATCCGCTGAGGTACAATCACATGGGGGTATTTTCATAAAACTTCGTACGTAAAGTTTTTTATCGAAAATAACGTCACCTTATGGATGTTTAACCTAGGATGACGTCATTTACGATGACAAATTTTATGAAACTACCTTCAGTTTCTAAAACGGGTCTGTGATGTGGTGAATCTAGTCATGGTTAAACAAGTTGAACTTCGTGAAGGAAGGAATCTTGATCTTATTTTGTACACCTTGTTTCCAATGCGGTTTCTCCACAGAGATAATGGTCCGATAATTTTATGCTGAGCATTGGAAGCTGGCCTTAATTAAACCGTATATATTTATATAAATATATATATTTGTCAAGGGTAATCACACTAGAACAGGGATATCGACTAATTAAAGTCGATAAATTATCTCATGTTCTAGATCAATAGACAAGTGCCTAGATAGACCTGAATCTCGAGTTGTTCTGGATAACCTAAAGGCGCATTTCGAGAAAAGGCAATACATGTAACATGTAAATTGTGAAGATAAATATGTGGCGAATATGTAACACACATAGATATTAGGTATGGGTTTAAATAAGCACAACCTGAAAACTGCATCGTTTAGAGTGAGTAGTGAACCCATTAATTAGTCTACCAAATAAAATGAGGGTAGTTAAGGGTTATCTGATACAGAAGGGAGTTTCGTCTTAACCAAGAGATCCTTGAGAGATATGTTCTTCTTGTACGCTATGATAGGTCTCTGTGATAGAGGCTTAGCCATTTTGATACAAGGTTATGATATTCCTGTATTAGGAGACTTTCAAACCTGGGGCCGAGGTTATATAAGTCCTTGAGTCTACTCAAGGGCTGAGTCCGTACTCAACTGAGTCGACTCAAGACCCGTGTTCCAAATTGAAGGTTATAAACAAAGTTGAACCGCCTACCGTGCTCAACGGAGTACAACAACGTTCGATGCTAGAGCATGGGACCTACCATGCTCAACGCCCTACTCAAGCAAGAATAAATATGGCGGCCCATTTACGACAAGAGAGAATGGAAAGGTATAGGCAATTGTACCGAACCAGAAGGCCGCGATTGTTTCTGGATAGAAATAATCCTTTAGAATTTTTACCTGATGATGAGATTTTAAAGCGCTATAGATTCAGACCCAACACAATAATTCCCATCCTTGCTTCCCTAGATTTAGAACATAAGGCGCTGAGAAATTGCGCTGTTGATTGTTGTTGTGCCTGAGATTTCTAGCGACAGGGGCCATCCATTTACTTATCGGCGACAGCTTGCAAATTTCTCCTTCCACAGCTGGACCATGTATCCGTGCTGTCGCCAATCAGTTAAAAGAAGCGAGTAAAAGATTTGTTAAATTTCCAGTGGGTGAGACGGCAGAGACGACAGAGATGACTAAACGAAATTTCAGTAACAGTGCAGGTGCGTACATGCTCCCATTTACTTTTGAATGCATGCATGTAAATATTAACTTTATTTTGATTGGTGATGGCAGAATCGGGTCACAGCTGGAAAAGGTGAAGGTCATGTAACTATATATAGAAAGTAAAGTCTGTTTTGGTTTTCTTTTACTGTCTGTTTAGTTTTAATCACTCCTCAAATAACAATTGAATGAATTCATGAACTTTGTAATGTTTGCATTAACATGACAGAAGTCATTACCTCCAAACTTTAATCAAACAGCTTATGATTCTTATGCTTCTTATGATTCAACTGATATTTTCTTAGGATTCCCTAACGTTGTTGGGGTCATTGACGGTACGCATATAAGGATACAGAAGCCCAAGAAAAACGATTATGTAAATCGTAAAGGCTATCACTCTCTTAATGTACAGGTAATCATATTCTTCATTCAAAAATTGTTAGCCATTTTTAATTATATATGTAGCCTACATATTTTTTATTATTATTATTTTATTATTTATTTTTGCTTAGGTGTTTAACCTCATATTGTATGTTACTTAGCTTGCAAGATGACGGTGCCTCCTAGCCTGAAATAGAACAGAGAAGAATCCACTCTGAAATGAAAACCAGACTGCTATCTCTGTAGCCAGTATATTTGCTTGCTATAATTGCTTGGCCAAAGACTGGGTCGAACCTATTCGGCAAAAAGAGTCATAAACCTATACATAGACTGATACCTCTTTTCTATTAACACATGTATTGTATATGATATGTGAAATAAGCTTTATTTATCATTTGCACACTCTTGATTACTTTATTAATTTTTTCACTACTTGATTTATTCAGATGTGCTGTGATTCTAGATATAGAATTATCAGTGTGAATGCCAGCTGGCCTGGGTCTGTGCATGACAGCAGGGTGTTTCGTACGTCTGCACTTTGTGCCAAATTTGAAACAGGTAGGCCTAATTTATACATGTTTGTAATTAATGTGTCTATCTTAATGATAAAGAAAATTCAGATTTTTTAGTATGTGACCTTCTAACCAAAATATCCTGTAGTCCATATATGATGATCAAAGTTTGTTCCTAGCACATAATATAGTTACTATTATGTTATTGAAGATATTGAAAATGGACAACAGTGTTTTTAACATGTTCTTTCCATATGAAATATAGTTGATCTATTCTTATAACCCATTAATGTTGTACCAGCAATCTTAGGTGGGATGAACCAAAACAATAATCCTTTTATGTGAATCTATAATTTTATTTTCAGGTGAACTGACAGGGAACCTGTTGGGCGACTCAGGATATCCATGCAGGAGATACCTTCCTACTGCTTGACCCAAATGGCCGACCAGAGGAAAGGTACAATGGTGCTTTGTGCAGGACTCGAGTTCTGATAGAGCAGACATTTGGAATCCTTAAACGCAGATTTCAATGTTTGCACTATGAGATTCGGTCCTGTCCAAAGCAAGCCATTGTATATGTCATGACCTGCGTAATGCTGCATAATTTGGGAATTGATCACAGGGACATAATTGATGATAATTCAAATGATTTACCTGATTCGCCTGATAATGAACCAATCAATTTCAGTCTCAATCATGGGGGTGATCACAATGAAGGGGTTCAAATGAGAAGGCATATATTTAACACCTTTTTTGACAATTAGATTAAATCGATTATTTACAAGCCATTTGCAAATTTATATCTTTGTTGATTTTCTAAAGTGAAATAAAATTGAGGACTGTTTACAGCAAAAATCAATAAAATTTTATAAATCATCCAAATTTAATTCCCTATTTTCTCAAGTTAACATTTCTTGTATTTGAAATAAAGCATGTTGTTGACGTAGATTCAGAATGCTGAAGTGGTAAAATATAACAGAATTTGAGAAACACAAACAAATTAAATTCGGATGAGTTTCAATGTTTTGTTTTGTTTTAATGGGCATGTTTCAATTTTTAAAAGATATGGTAATATTAGATATGATTAAAATGCAAATAATTCAAACAAACAAAATGAGATATATATTGGAATGGATCATTTATCAAATTCATATGTACAAAGAAAGTAATATAACAAAGATAGTAATTTAACATTTAAAAAAATATATCATTATGTACAAAAAAACAGAAAACAATAGAGGTAACCAAATATGTTGGATGCTGTAAATACCGAAATATGATCTTGACAAACTAGTTTTAACATTTTAACTTTCATTTTGAACCAAATTTACACCAAATTATGTTTGAAGCTTTAACTGAAAATATAGAGTTTGGGCATTTAGCATTTGTGTGTTTGCCTCAATTGCTTTGTGTTTCTTTTGTATGTGTTCTATCTGAAGCTTCAATATTTTTTGTTCTAATTTTATTCTGTCTGTATCTTCTTTTGTATTTTCAAAAAAGCCTTATCCGCAAGTCTTTTGGGGACATAAACTGAAAGTAAAAATAAACAAAATCAATGAGGAGCAATTCAGTATTGAATTCCATATTTAGCACCAATAAACACTTATCGATTCAGAAGTTATTATTAATTGATCTATTGTTGAATTATTACAAGTTATATCATGATTTAAAATAAATGTATGAAATAGTTAAATGAGAGACTTTAACAGTGAATTATGCAAACTTTGCAGTGATCCTATGCCATTCACCACAAAATGAATACATGTGAATGATTACATTTATTGTATTATTAACAATTATTAAAATAATCTTTATAAAACTTCATTCAGTGGTCTCCTTTCTCGTATCCCTTTTGACATAGCTTCTATTCTGGCACCGTTTCACACCCATATTATATTGTATCAGCTGTAAACATAGATAATCATTAATTTAATATATGATGGTTGAAATGTTAGGACAAATAATATTTTGAGTTCATTGCAGGGCATCGTAAAGTGTTTCACCAGAGACAAGAAAGGCTTACACAATAGTCAATGGTCTTTCGATATTTTATAGTTTATTATAGCTTTGTTAATAATGTAGTAATAGAAATTGTTCCAGTCGGTTAATTGATAAGGATGTCTATTGTAATAAATATTTGGAAAAAGTAAATAAGAATTTAAATAAAATCGTTACCTTGATTTGATTCATTGCTGCCTTCTGTTGAAAAAATATACAAAAACTATGTTAGTTACTTTTGTATGTTTTAAGTTGTATTCATATATTGAACTGCCATATCTCCAAGTTCAATTTAACAAACATAATTGAAAATCACTTAATAGGACAAGTTAAAACCAGTAAGTGCCTTAACATAAAACGTCACTTTTTTCATTCAATAATGTTCTGTTTTGCTATATATGGATTACGCAGAAGACTAATAACGATACAGAACTCTGCAGCAACTCCACACAGCGATAACTTTGTTTAGGTGCACGACTTGAAGGTCAATCAATACATAGAAGCTAAAGACTCCACAGAAGGGATATTGGTTTGATTCTCTATTTTAGCCAGATTAATATAGATTAAAGTTCAAGTTTAAATTGTTGTTTTCGATTAAATTATGTGCACGAAGAGCGCCTTTTGCATAGACATGAAATTATCTTTCGAAATGTCAGAAAGGATTGATAATTGATTAGATTTCAATGATTTAGTTCCAATGATACATCATTCATGCCTTGCACAAATAGCAGAAATATCTTCTTATTATAAATGTTGTAAAAATATATTGACCTAAAAAAAATTGATTAATATATTAATTTCAATTTCAACTGCTTTCCTATAATATTTGTGAAATTACAGTATTGTGTAAATCTTCAAATTACTTCCTTTGCCAAAAGTGCATTTAACTACTGGCACTGTTTATAGTTTAACGTTGTGAAAACATCAGAAAATCTCTTTTTTGGAATAATATATTTGGCCTTTGGAAGTGGTTGATAGTCGATTGAGTGTCCTCTTTCTTCAATGACCGGTGGCATTACCGTCATGTAACACAACAAGTGGAATGGTTTTCCGTAGGTGACTGATCTACCGAGCACATTTTTCTGGTGTTAAGGTGGCCCAGTATTCCGGAATACCATTAACCAACTCTTCACCAGTGTTGGGCTTCTTTGTGGTCAAGTAACGCTTGATGTCTGCCCACAACATCTCGATTGGGTTTAAGTCAGGTTGGGTTCGCCAATGGTGTATCCTATTTTTCATCATCAAATCTGCCGAAGAACAAAATATTTATCTTTAATCAATAATTTGTTTCATTTGAGTTAACATATGTTTAATTACTCAAGCTTATTTATGAGAATACCAAATGTTGTAGATGACTCTCAGACAAGAAAGAAATCTAAGGCGGAATCCACTACAACAAAGCCAGCTGACATGAATGTTCTCAGATTGCATTTGAGTGGGGGGGCTCTCACCAAACTAACCCCCCTGAAGTTTGCTCAAGCCGTGAACAAAAAAATTGAAGCTGTAAAACAGGTAAAAAAAATTCCAGCCGGTAGACTTAGTTTAGAGTGTACAAATGCTAAACAAATTAAAACACTCCTTGGAGTAACAACTATCATGAGTGTTGTTGTAAAATGTATTGCTGGCAGTCGTCCACATCCTCGAGGGGTAATTAGCGGTCTTTCCGAAGATTTAACAGAAAATGAATTGCTAAAAGTGTTGAAAAAACATAAAGTAACATATGCAAAACGTTTAACAAAAGGCAAAGATACAATTCCGACCACTTCAGTCCTATTAACATTTAATTTGATAGTTTACCATCCGATATTTATTTAGGTTACCAATTATTTAAAGTTAGAGAATATATTCCACCAGCTATTCGTTGCTTCCGCTTCCAGCGGGAAGGTTGGATGTCCGAGGTTTGGGGAAAACCATGATTGTGAGGCATGCACACAGAAAGATAGCCCTACATGTTGTAACTGCGGTGGGGACCACTCAGCTGCAAATAGAGGTTGCCCTGTTAAAAAAGAAGCCGATAAAGAGCAATACATACAAATAACAGAAAAAATATCATATTCAGATGCATTAAAGGTAGTGAAGTCAAGAGCTGAACGTGATCAAGGCGTGTCGTTCCCCCTACTAGAGAGCCTCCACCAGGTAGCTGGCCCGGACATATCACCGAGGAGCCATATATATTTGAGAGAAGCTCATCAATTCGCCCTAAGCCAACCGTGTGTTGTGCCGCCACCCAAACCGAAGCCTCAACAGAGACACAAACTGACACGTTGGTCACGGATGCTATTTTGAGATCCATTATTTCGTTTGTAGCGGACGTGGTGTTCTCCTGTGTACGTCCAGAAAAACACGCACAGACCATGCAATTAAAAGTGTGCCTCTAAACACATGGGCGCGCCCGCAATTAACTCCTGTAAGAATCTCAAGTCAGTGATGGCAGACCTTAACCGTTAATGGAGTGTTTTATAGTCTACATCATCATGGCTTTTACTATTGTATATCATAACTCATTTAGTCTCATTGCTCATGATCAATAATTTAACCTCGATCACCTTCCAAATGTCATAAGTTAACAAGACACTGGGTTAAAACCCCAACTCGATTTTACTATGGTAGAGTATATTGTAAAACGGTTAGATAGGGAGAGCTAACGGGGTGGGTTGGCTATATTTTTAAATCAAAATTTAGCTTACAGTGACATACTTATACCTGATTTAAATTCTCTCTAGTGTCAAGCTATACAATTATCGATTAAAAGTAAACCTGTAATATGTTTAATGTTTATAACCCTTGCTGAAAAATATACATGAATGATCTTAATAATTTGCTTTCTTTAGGATCTTATTCAATTTACTGTGGAGATTTTAACTCTCACCACGTCTAATGGGGTAGTGATCACTGTGACGCCAACGTCGTGATTATAAGTGACTTTATCGATTCTAATGATTTTGTTCTTATGAACGATGGTTCTGCCACCCGCCTTGATATGCGTTTGGGGAATATGTCCTGTCTTGATTTAAGCTTTTGCTCGCTAAGCCTTAGTTCTAATTACTCCTTTGACTATTCTACTTCATGTGGCATTGATCACTACCCTGTATTTGTTACGTTTGGCTCAACAGCCCAAACTAACGGACTTGGTGGCCCTCGTAGATGGAAACGGACCAAGCAAACTGGCATATTTTTAACAAGGAATGTCTTAATACTTTTACTATGGTTATATTAAATGATGATGTAGACATATTGTATGACAATATTCTGACTTTAATTAACGACGCATGTTCTAAATCTATCCCTTTGTCTTCTTACAGGCCATGTACGAAAGCTCCCGTGCCTTTGTGGACAGACGAGTGAAGCCGAGCATTTCCTTTAGACATTCACCGTCAGCTAAATACTTTAAAGTTTGTTTTAAAATTGAAATCTTCAGTTAACACGTCTGCTTCTTATGTTTTAAAACCTTCTTGGTATGATCATTTATTTTCTTCCCCCGTCGTAAAAAGAATTCCTCTTAGTGTAAGAGTTGCACGGCTGTTTGAGTCCTTAAATATCCAAGCAGCTAATGTACTGAAATCTGTAACACCACGTTTCCCACCGTGGCAGCTGGTGCAGCCAAACATATCTATAGAACTGTCCACTAAAATAAAAAAATGTGATCGTCCTGAAGTTATTTGACTGTGCGCAAAAGACTACATTTGCTCTAATTATAATCAGTACCTCCACGTTTATACTGATTGCTCTAAGTGGCCCGATTCTGGTAAAAGTGGTGTTTCTTTTTGTGTGCCTGAGTTCAATTATTCCAAACTATCCAGTTTTTCTGATTTTGTCTGTATTTTTTTGGTGAACTTTTTGCTATCTTACTTGCTTTGAATTGGATTAAAGACGTAAAGCCCATGCGAACTGTTCTGTTAACTGATTCGTTAAGTTCTCTTTTGGCACTGAACATTTTTTCTTGGACAAAACCCTCTCCCATTCTTTTTGAAATATTGTATCTACTTACTACGTTATATTACGAGAATGATATTGTTTTATTCGAATGGGACCCTAGTCACTGCAATATAGAAGGCAATGAATTAGCTGACAATTTAGCAAAACAGTCTCTTTCATTTGCAAACATAAATGATAATTTTTCTTTATCTGTTGCAGAAATTTTGTTTTCTGTTTCTTATTATTTCAAAGAAATGTGGTAGGAAAGGTTGGATTCAAAAGACTCTGCTATGTTTTTCTATCGTTTCCGTCCAAGTATATCCTTTAAATCATTTTCAAACACTAGAAAAGCAGAAACGCTTGTTTTTCAATTACTCTCGGGGCATTTTCCTGTTAATTATTATTTGTTTAAAATAAACAAACATGACAACGGTTTTTGTGATCTAGTTGCTGTTCTCGATACAATTGATCATTTTTTCATCCACTGTCATAAACACTATATTTCACAAAGACATGACGACTGAGATGGATTTTCAACTTCTGGATATATTGGTAAGCGACGTTTCGATCTAGATACTAA
>JAVFBZ010039039.1:0-10714 GCA_032466195.1 Katharina tunicata
TTACAAGCCGTATACTGGAATGAAGCTAATTGGGACACTGATTGGTTCATTAGAACCCGAAGACTATGGTTGTTATCGACTTTTGCACACATTCCTTCTGCATTTTTGCCATCTTAGCAGGACAGACGACAGTATCAGTGACGGACAACAACTAGCTCGAACACAACAAGTGTTCACAATAAAAAAGACGTAAAGCAGAAAACTGGCGAACCAATAAATTAGGTCTGACTAGAATAAAAGGATCACGTGTGCCACTGCACAATTTCTTTGGCCGCGTATCTTTTTTATTTTTTTTTTAATTTTTATTAAAGACTATTGCGCTTAAGGATGTGACAACTTTCGAGGAAAACAAACCCTCTGATTGATGGGAACCAGGGACCAATAGTATGAATGAGCAAGACCCAACGACGAATGTTACGATAATATTTAAACTCTTTGTCTTAGCTTTGCAACTATATAATTAAGAAAGCATCGGCATCCCAGCTTTACATCTAGAAATAAATATAAGACTAGGGCCGACAGGCCTACACATGTAAACAAAATTGCTGAAGTTTATCCTTTAGGCGTTAGGTGAGTTCACTTAGTACTTTTGGAAGCCTTGAGCTGGAAATCTCCAAGATAAGAGTATATTTTGTATAACTTGAAATGAAGTTGATTGAACCCAATGACTTATTATTATTAATAATAGCTCAATATGACGAAAAGGAGGAAAAATGATTTAATTTACGTAACAAGTGTCTAGTAGCTGTGAACAAGACTTACAATATGTGCTGATATGTGCTTCCGTAAATTGGTGTTTAATTCCGCCCAAGAAGGCATTTATTTTGTATCTACGAACGATTTGCCTTGCCTGTGGTCAGCAAATGGCGAGGAAACATTGCCAAAGCCACCAGGCTACGAAATAATGCTACTGTCTGTGCTCTCAGGAGCGAGACAAACCATGAAGTTTAACAAAATTGCATCGACGAGTTTGTGAAATTTTCGCCTTAACGATGTCAATCAATAAATGAACCGGAATCCGCCAGTCCATTTGATGTATGTTACATCCTGAGCTCTATATCTGAGTCAAGGATGATCAAAGGCTATTTATTCGGAATGAAATTAACCATACAAGTAAAATTCAAGTCTAAATTTTAACACCAAAACGTCAGCTTGGAAAAGTAACCAATGCTAAGTATTGGGACCAAACGACTGGACAGACGCATTCCACTTCGGTCGACCTTTCGTAAGGTATATAATCAGTGATATATGTTTGAGCCGTTTTAAGAATGTCACACTAAACATTGTCAACGCAATGTCGTTATGAAATATCATTAAGTATGACACCAGTCAATCAAATACATTACGCCATGATGGCGTCATTGTAACTATACAGATAATGTGCAATGATTTTGTTATCTGTAAAAATAATACAGACTTTCTCCGTCTCGATAAAACCCGATACTGGAATTTGTTTTACCATATAGCAAGATTGGCATGACAGGAGCGTGAACCATTGTTCGTGTTGGTTAGTCAACGAAGAACCACGACCAGCCTAGTTTGTCCCCCTGGTCACCTGTTAAGACAAGGAGTTATATGCGTAGACAATGTCACCTCGTTCCCTATGGTAAACTATGAAAAACAAACATATTGTCACTATTGATTTTTTACTTGTTGTACAGCGTGATGTAAATACACTGATGTAAAAGATTGACTATTACAGTGGTTCGTTTATAGCCTCTTTGCCTGTCTCAGTCATCAGTTTGATGGTTTTCAGATCAACAGGGTTTTCAGGACCATTACCATCTTGTCTTTACGCACATGTATTGTGGGGCTATTTTTACGCTTTTTTTTGTGTTTCATGGATATCAAGTGTCTTTCGCATCTTAGGCAACGGTGTATAGTCGGTGTTTGTGGAAAGAAAGAATCACTAGGAGGCTTCCTAACCCAACCGCCAATACACGGCTAAGCATTAAACATCCTGCGAGCGCCACAGCCACTGGTAACTTTTTTCAAATATACTATTTGCATCACATTAAGTATCTTTAAGGTATTTGAAACTAAGAAAAGTATTGTTATAATTGCGGTACTGCAAAATTATTCATTCATTGGAATATCGTTACACAAGACATTGCGTCATTGGCATTTGGGCTTTTGTTGTAACTAAAAAATCTGTTGCAATCCGAAATATATTGAAAATGGCATCGTCCTATTCCAGATTAGTTTAATAATATATTTAACTGATCAGTATATAGTATCGGAGTGATGACAAGTTGTACACATTGCGTCGCTCTTAATAACTGAATTTTGTATATTTGGAAGGATCGTTTATAATCGCTTAAGAAAGATTATTATATTATAAAGAGATATGAAACTTAATGTAGTAAACTGCATGTATGTATGAGTTTGTAGCTCAAATCAAAGTGACAGATTTGTATTCGCTTGTTTTCACACTACGACGACAATTTATTAAAATAAAGCCTCCATGTGATAAATAGAGATTACAATGACATTGCGGGATACGCGACTATGTATCAGCTCGAGTTGTCTGAGGTCGGACTGCAGTATCAATCGAGCTCGAAGAGCGAGATTGATACGCAGTCCGACCTCAGACAACAAGAGCTGATATAATGGCGCGTACCCGCACTGTCATTATAATCTATTTATCATACACCTTCAATATTTAATGAAAAGATCGGCCTTCTTGGGGACATTTTGTCAAACTTTCACTGACACTCGGCTCAAAGGAACGAAGGACTATTTAGAACAGAACGCAGGCCTCTATTTAAAATAGTGCAGCGATAGTGGCCAAGTTTATACTATGAAAAAGCTGTTTTTAATTTCTTTACTTATCCAACAAAAACATGTCATGACTTGTGTAATATAAATGTAATATAAAAGTCAAAATGAATGGAAATGGTAAACGTGGACACAGGGTCTGTTTACATATATCACTGCGAAAAGGGAAGCCCTGTCGACGTAATCACGTGACGTCATTCTGCACTCGTTTCACCTTTGATGTTTTTTCTGCCATATAGAGTCAATGGGAATCCCCTGTAAACAAACATTGGAAATAGTCCTGGTTTCAGAGGATGTAGATATAAAAAAAAAAACGGTGGCTCTGTATCACGCAGGTCTGCGCTATAGGTATATGATAATCATGATTTTAAAAATATCTGTGATATTATCAGCGGAAATAGATATGCCAGTGTCATCTGCAAATAAAATAAAGTTTAAGACTGAAGGAGAGGTGGTGATGTCGTTTATGTAAATAAGAAACAAAATAGGCCCTAGAATAGATTCTTGGGGAACGCCGCATTCCGTTGTTAATGACGAGGATATGGAATCCTTACAACTAACGCACTGTTTTCTCGATTTCAGATAACTATGAAACCATTCAAGAGCAACATTTCTAACTCCTATGTTTTGTAACTTTTGTAACACAATGGGGTGGTCGTATGAGGTAGTTGCAGCATGAACTGTAGAAAAATTCGGGCGAAAACCATATTGATCGACGGAAAGAATATTATTATTATCAAGATATTCAATAAGCAACTCAAAACAGGCCTTTTCTAGGATTGCCAACAGCAGGAAGAATAGAAATTGGACGATAGTTTTCTATATTGTCTCTGTCGCCGGATTTGTAGAGGGGGGAAATTTTTGAAATTTTCAGGGCAGATGGAACGATACCTGATGAGAAAGATAAATTGGTGATATGTGCTAGGGAGATGCATATATATTGGGATACGGATTTTAAAACTGTCGTAGCGATGCCATCATAACCGGGGGACGAAGCTTTTAGATGATGTATTATTCTGTTAATATCTAAAATGGTAACTCAACGAAAGTTAAAATTGTCATTACAAGGCGGAGGTAGATAAATTTTGAAGTCTTTGGAGCTGCTGGGAATTAAGGTCTCATGTTTAGCTGCAACAGTGTTGAAATGTTCATTAAATTTGTCAGCAATGCTATCATTATCGCTGATTAGCTCGTCCTTTACTTTAAAAGTTGAAAGCAATTCAGACTTGTTATCTCGGTTCAATAGGTTGTTAATTACTTTCCAAGTTTTTCTTATGTTGTTGTTCTGTTCATTAATTTTTGCTCACGATAGTTTTTACGCGCGTTTTTGATAATTTTATTTAATTTATTTCTATACGTTCTATATTGCTGGCGGTTGTACCTTGTTCGATGTTTGAGTTGTTCCCTGTATCTTTTGTTCTTTTCGTGAATTGATGTTAGTACTGCCTTTGTAATCCATGGTTTGATAATTTTCCGTTTATTTGGAGTGATATTTAAAAGAGGAAAGTGTTCATGATAAATGGAGCTGAAAGTGTCAAAAAAGGTTTTAAAAGCATTTTCAGTATCTTCAATACATACAATATTATCCCAGGATATTGTTGATAGTGCCTGTTTAAACTGGTCAATTTGGATTGGTGTTATTTTGCGGTAGGAGAATGATTGTAAACTAGGCTTAGAAAATGAGGTCGGGAGAGTACGAACAAAATGAAAAATAGGAAAGTGACCTGATATTTCGGTTAGTAGTATGCCAGAGGCAATTGTATTTTCGTAAAAGTGTATAAATATATTATCGATTATCGTGGCTGTGGAATGCGTGACTCTCGTTGGCTTCGTGATATGCGGTAGAAAATAATTGGATTTAAATATTTCGACAAAGTGTTTTGAGGGATTGTGGGATTGTGAGTTTAATAGATCAACATTGAAATCGCCCAGTATAATACATTTTTTAGTTTAAGGTATACTTTGCAATAAAGTAGAAAACGATTCGTTAAATTGATTCAGGTCATTTCCTGGGGGACGACAGATAATACCAACTAAGTAGGACAATCCTTCTACGTGTAAGTCTACAAAAAGCGATTCAAAATGTTCATCTTCGTTAAAGTTGGTCAAGTCGCTACGCAATGAAAATACTGATAAGTTACTGTTAATAAACAATACGAGACCACCCCCCTTTTTGTTTTGCCGATTGGATGTAACCATTGTAAAGCCCGGGATATTATACAGGTGTTTACTTGAGTCATTAAGCCAGCTCTCGGTGATACCAATAATGGAAAACTCATGTTTAAGACCATGTATGTAGCTAGTTAATTCGTCAAAATATTGTCGCAAGCTTCGGGCATTTGGTGGAAAACGGATAACGACTTGGTAAGGTCTTCAGAACCACACGTTGTAAGAAAACTTTGTTGTGTGTGATATCCAGAGTGGTTAGTGTTAATGCGATTCCAATGAGCTATTTCCTGGTCATTGTCATCGGTCTGTGCATAATTGTGATCATCAGTGTTGAGCTCTAGAGGATTGAAAGTTAAAGAGTCAAGCTTTTTAAGATCAAATGTTGGAATATTGGAGGCACCTTGAAAATGGGCGTCATGCATCTCAGCAGAAAAGTAAGGTAAGTCGCATAGGGTATTAATGGGTGGAACATCCTCAGTTGTGTTCAAGTGAGCCATAAGATATAAGCATACATTATGAGATGAGTTGATCTAGGGCAGAGTGACAAACTGCAAGTATAACAAAATACATGTAATAAACAACAAACGATAAAAAAAAGATAAAGAAAAGATAAAGAATAATGAATAAAAATGTTCAGATGCATAGGTGTTGGGCTCCGCTGGGGTATTAATTTTAAATACTTTCAGCGTTTTTTAAAAATGTAAATGGTAGCTAATAAGTAGTATAAACATATGAGTTGAGAATTGTTGGCCAGAACAGATAATCATGTTTTATAATATGGTAAGTTAATTAGAGTATATTCTGTTAATTAAATATATATTTAAATAATATGAGATTATGCAAAAAGTAAGTACATGTATATGCAAATTAGTATTTTTCCTATTGTGTTTTGGCAAAGATAAAATAAAGAAGTTTTATAAATGAGTAAGTAAAGGTAAATTAGTATTTCATCTATTGTACTTTTTGCTCAGATGACCGGAATGAGCTTTTTAAATAAATATATGAAGATTCTATTTCATCTATTTTCTTAGATAATATAAAAAATAAAAAATAAAAAATAAAAAAATTTCACATTAGTGTGTTTAAAATACTATTTCATCATTTGTGTTTACACTTACATACTATAAATGAGTTTCGTAAATGAATACGTAAACGCAAAGTACTATTTCATCTACATGCATTGTGTTTTTGCTTAAATAATAAAGGAATTTACTATATGTTATAATGTGCTTTTGCTTAGGTAATATGCAAAACACTATTTCAACTATTGTGTATAGTTATTTGTATAAAAATGGTATGTATGTGGCATAATGACCGTTCGTAATACTGGCAAGGAAACACTGTAATATAAGGAAAAGTTAATACAATCACAAAACTAGGTAAAATTTTAGATAAGGAGCAATTAATTCAGTTCTTCAGCATTGCACAGACTGCATAGAAATCCAGTAAATAATATAATTAGACTTTTTGAAATCCAGTAAGTAGTACCAGCAAATAAGACTTTTTGAAATCCAGTAAGTAGTACCAGCAAATAAGACTTTTTTTTTTAATTTGAGGTGCAGCAAAATGGTAGAGTCAAGGCAAATAAACATTACCAGCAATTAGGGTTTATAAAAACAAAAAGACAAAAACACACACAAGAAAAACAAACAAAAAAGCAGTAAGAGCTACCAGTAAATTAGAATATTTGAAAATCTGAGATGCAGCACAATTGTAGAGACAAGTCAGAGTTCCAGCAAATACAGTTTCCAAATAGATAGAGTTCCATCCAAAATATTTGTAGGTCACGTAAAGTTGAGTTCAAATCAAATTTGATGAAAGTTTTTAACACACACAGTTTTAGGGTTCCAGAAAATTTTTCATTTCCAGTAATTTAGATGTTCAGTATAACTATTGAATTCAGGTGAGGCTAGTTTGGTAACTAAGATTTCCAGAAATGTAGGCTTCCAAATAATTATAATTTATTCCAATTTGAGGTCCAGCAAGTTAGACTTTGACAAATGAGAGTTTGAGTAAGTTAAGTTAAAGTTGTGCCTTGAAATGTGTATGCCGAACGAGTTTTAGCTAAACAAAAATAAGATATTATATTTATTATGCACATACTTTCTATTCGATTTCCAGCAAGTGTGAGTTGTAGCATGAGACATCTGTAATAAATGCATGGTAATCCGAAGAATGAAAGGGTCCAGTATGACTCCTGAACTTGGCTTAGGTTGATTTGCAAAAATTTAAAGAAAAAAAACCCCACACAGGTAGTACTCAGCCTTTGAAGAGTTGCCATGGTTCCGACCCATTGCGGACTTCCAAAACAAGCGTTGTGTCAGCCAGGCGAATACTAGTTTTCTTGTTGTGCTGTGATCTTTATCCATATGCAATTGACGCCAGCTTACCACGAAGCCGTTTTAATTCAGGAGACAATATCCTTAATCAGAGGTAGTATGATTGTATATTATTTATTTAGTTGATTGGTGTTTATGTAATTGGTAGTACTCAAGAGTATTTCGCTTATATGGAGAAAACCGGGAAGAAACCTCATAAGACTAATCCTCGACCTCCGCAATCATTGGATGACTTACCTTACAGATCTACAGGGGAACATATTCCCTGCACAGTGAAGGAGACTCAGTAGTCCAGCAATGAACAAACAGAGCCACGAAGCGGTCGGTATGTTCGCATCAATTGTTTGATTTGTCTCAGCTATTTTTTGTAAGTATACAGGATGAGGCTAATTTTTGTGCTGGTTGTAAAAGCGTTGTCGACAAAACAGACGAAATAAATACACCGTGTAACGCGTGACAAATTAACGTTACACGGTTGAAACTGTAACAGTTGAAAACACTGGATACTTTTCCAATTATTTTCAAACGAAGTTAATAGAATGAACAAAAAGATCCTGGTGACGCATTCTTCCAGTCTGTCCAATGTCTAATTGGTACAACTATTCTTTCGGATCTGTCAGGTGCATGAAGAGACGCACCCTGGACTTATCAGTCAGTACTTAATATATATCCTATTCAAATGAAGGACGCGAAGACTACACATGCTTTGGTCAGTACAAGATGTCTTCCGTGACTATCATCACGTAATGCACGCACATCCTGTCCAACCAGACAAGTTTATTCAGTACTTTAGGTTCTCTGACCAGCTTGACTATGTACTAGGATTAATAGGCGAGAAGAAGTCATTCGGAAAGAGGCCACCGATCAGTCAAAGAGGAAAATATGTCCTGTATTTTAAGTAATCTATGTCTTGCATTAGTAGTGACATCCCCCCAAATGTCTGTGAATCACAACTTTTCAATTCGACTTTTTGTGAGTAAATCCACTTAAATTAAAAGAAAACATAGTTCTTCTATGTACTAATTAATCATTATTTTATTTACGGTGACTTCACTACAGGTCTTTTACTTTCTTTCATAATTTATTCCAAACGGTTTTGATAAAAGTTAGATGTACCTGATACAAGCGTGTGAACAAAATAAGACCTGCGTTTGGCTTAACGTTCAGTGTAAAAACTTCATTTAGATTGTAGTTAAGCTATCCAATTCCACTGTCTCAGAATAGAATATGTTCTATTAAGACTAAGAAGTTATATAAAGCCTACTGGTGTTTTCTAAGCAATACCTGAAAAGACAATCGATAACATAACTGAGCAGAAATAATTAATGAGCCCATTACTGACTTTAGCTTGTTAATCAATAAGCTCTTAAACTGTTCTTTGGATTCAAAGCTACCCGCAGTAACTATTTTGGTTTTTGTTTTTGTACAATCCACATGGAAGGAAGGCATATACCTATACATAAAGCTAAAGAGCAGATAACTGCGCCCGATAATTATGGTATTACTCTTTTGAGTTGGTTAAAGGTACTTTAGTCGATTTGGGGCCGAAATTCTGAGGTATGGTACCTTTAAGTAAATTGTTTACCAGTGTCCTGGGCGAAATATTAAATCGTTACTTCGATAGTGCCAACATAGTCCAGCACGAGCATGGCGCGTTTCGAAAGGAATGCAGTACCGTTGACCACATCTTTTCTCTCAAGTCTCTGATCGATCTGTATCTACAGAAGAAGCAAAGATTATACTAAGCCTTCGTAGATTAATGAAAAGCTCTAGAGTCTATTGATAAACAATCACTCTTGAAAAGACAATTAACTTTTTTCGTTGATGGTAATTCTTTTATGGGTACTATAAACATATATGAATACATAAAATGTTGTACTATAGAAGTCGACAGGTTATCACCAGTTCTATTCTGTCTTTTCGTAAATAACCTATCAAGTGAAACAGCCCCCCCCCCCCCCCATGCCCAGTGAAATAACACCTCTGTCGTATTTTAACGTATATATTTTGAGCTGTTTGTCTTAAAATATACTGGCACAATAATTCTAATGGAATCTGCAATTAAATTCCAAGCTGCTTTAGACTGGACATCACTGTACTGTAAGATTTGGTATCTGGAAATAAATGTAACTGTGTTGTCAAAGCATAATTAAAGTAAACTATTCTAAAACTAGATAGCAATAACTTGACGGCCATTGGGTCATTTTCATATCTGATCCTGGTCTTAAATCATACTGGTACATTTAAGAAGGCAATTAAACAGCTTAGAGACCAGAGTAAACGCGCAATTTTTTTAGTGGTTATTAAAAAATCACGATCACTCGGATAATCTGTTGATCAACAATTACTTTTGTTTGAGATCTTAGTTTTGCCAATTCTTTTTTTAGAGCTGAGGTATGGGGGCATGAAGATATTTCCGTTGTTGAAGCTAAACTTTTGCAAAAGTATTTTAAATGTTAGAAATTCTACTTCAACTGAGCAAAATGTATTGTAAATTTAGGACTGGGAACCATCGGTTTCGCTCAAATGCTGGTGCCATTGATACAAATGGTAGCATACTTTGTCCAACATATGACCAAAATCTTGTAGGTTTATTTCGTTTTTTATTTTTTTGTCCTTTCTTTAAAGTGAACGAATGAGGTATATCCACGATATGACTGTATTCCTCAACATAGATAAATGTTCCAGACTCTTATGTAGCTCACACTATAAGACTAATTTAAAGTTGGCAATATTTGTAACTCCTGGAACATTTCATTAATTCTACACGAATCTTTTATTGTGTTAATAATGTGACACGTCAATTTATATTTATCTATCGTTTGATCGTGGAGTCAAGAGATGTAAAAAAAAGTGCTGGTTAATAAGTCTATTAACAATCTGTTTGTCAGAATATGACGGCGCCATGTCTTCGATTTCCATTGAAACTAGTCAATTGTCCGTTTTCTGAGTATGTCTATGTTTATCCGTTTCGTTTTGTTGTCATCTAAATCACGTGCTAATAACAACAGAGAGTGCAAACTTCGTGGGATGAAGTATTATTTTGCCTGGGAGGCCGTTTTACGTTGCACATACCCGACTAATATTCCTTTTACGGTAGCATTTGAATGTCCTTTTATTTACTATATCTTACTTATCATTTCAATTTGTATTCGGAAACACGACTTAATGTTTTCAGAACATGTATTTTCATAAATACTGTTGAAGCACATATAATTTATCTCCGTCATATCCGATACTAAGAGGATGCTGGCTGTATATCTTCGTTTCAACTTCGATATTATGCCGCTCTATGCAAGGTGGATTCTTGGAGGATGTCTCCCATTTTGAAATAGGATCAGATAATCTAATAAAAAATTGTAAAATTACTTAAAAATTGTAATAAAACTTTTAAGACCGTAAAACCTAATGCGGCTAAAACGCTCGTG